>JAAVTI010000321.1:0-132540 GCA_011947335.1 Phytophthora constricta
CGACCCAATCCCCAGAGAGGAGATTCGAGAGCTACTGAAGTTGGTGTTCCCAGTGGTGAGTGCATTTTGATGCATAGAAGAGGAATAAAGTGTTTTAAACCTCACGTGACTGGTATTCGGAAATGTAGATGGGGACAGCAGTGCTGGAGTTTCTCCCGGGCTTCGTATCGGTCCTACTGGCTGGTAATATGGACTACCCAAACGCTCAGCACTACGTTGACGCTGCCACGATATCCATCATGGTAAGCAAAGCAAGAGGCGTCTTTTGTTTGTCTTGCAAACAACTTGTTTTTCTAATGTACTCCTTTTTCTAGCTGCTCAATGTCTCGGCACTTTCAATTGGACTGGGACTCGCGTCCGCGCTGGACACCTTGTGCTCACAGGCGTACGGTGCCAAGAGATTCGACAAGATCGGCATCTACTTCCAAACAGGCATTGTTGTGCTTCTTGTAGCTCTCGTCCCCATGCTACTGATCAACTTTTCGCCGAACCGATTCTCAACGTGCTTGGCCAAAACGAAGACGTGACACACTTTTCGAGAGACTTTTCGAGACTCATGCTGCCTGGGTTACCATTCCTCTTCTTGTACGAGCTCGTGCGAAAGGTGCTGTCGACCCAGAATATCCTCAAGCCGCTCGTCATCATTGCAATCATTGCCAACATCGTCAACGCTGGGGCTGGGTATGGGCTTGCATATCACACATCGCTGGGCTTTAATGGTATCGCCATCGCTCGAACACTGGGCAACATCACCCTCCCGCTTCTTCTGGTACCATACTTCTGGCGGAACCCAGCGAAACTCACACAGTGGTGGGGCCACGGATGGAATCTGAAGGCTGCGATCAGCTACTCGCGTCTCTTCTTGCGAATTGGGTTCCCGGCATGCTCATGATGTCCGTAGAGGTGTGGGCCTTCGAGATCCTGGCCATCCTCGCCGGTGTCTTACCTGACAGTGTCACTGCACTGGCGACCCACGCCGTGCTGATCAACGTAATCGTGATCCTCTGGACCATGCTTTACGGTCTCGCAGTGGCTGCCAGCATTCGAGTCGGCAATTGTTTAGGTGCCAATGCGCCGAAGAAGGCCAAGATGGCGTGCCACGCGGCACTCGGCATTACCTTCTTGTTCTCCCTCGTTTTTGCAGCGCTGCTCTACAGTCTCAGCGGACAGATTCCTCGTCTCTTCCTGGACGACCGCGAGAGCATCGACCTCGCGGCTAACATATTGGCCTTCTGGAGCCTCTTCCAGATCATGGATGGCTTCAACACCGTCATGCAGGGCGTGTTCCGTGGGGCCGGGAAGCAAAAGTCCGCCGCCGCCGCCAATCTCGTGTGCTACTACGGAGTGGGCATCTCACTGGGCGCCCTACTCGCTTTCGAGTTCGACCTCGGCGTTAAAGGATTATGGATCGGCATCGGATGCGGCATCGTCGCGACGGTGCTGGCACTCGCGTCGCTCATGCTCAAATACTGGCAATGGGATCACCTCGCTCTCGAAGCGCGACAACGTACGGAGCAATAAAGATGCAAAAAGCCACAGCAACACGATCAATCACATCCTGACGATCATCAAATCGTGAGGCATCAACAGGACCACGATCGTCAGAACGTGGGGTCGTGCTGCTTCGGTCTCCATTGGCCTGTTAAAGGGAAGGTCTCAGAACGCGTCCCTAACCAATTCCTTCACCTTCCCAGAGTGTCCAAGTCCAATTGAGTCGAAATGGACACCGTCGAGATCATCCGCCAGCGTGTGTTGCTGGAGCTCTTGGACCTGGCACCGGTGGCCTCGCCCAAGCCGTCGCGTGCCTCGTGGCCGCAGTGGACGATACAGGACCAGCGCCACGTGAGACTGCGCGTGCTGAGCCTCAACGCTTGGGGTACAAACAATCACAAGAACTAGCAGCATTTAAACCGTCCATCTAAAACATTCAGTCAACTCATGCACTCTCCATTTCTGCAGGCCTCCCAGTGGCGCCACAGTGCACGGAGCGAGCGGCCGAGATCGCCAGCGCCATCTCGAGCGACCTGGAGCTGGTCGTGCTGCAGGAGATTTGGCACATTCGCGAGCGCAACCTCATCATCGCCCAGGCGCAGCAAGCAGGCTTCCACTACTACCACTACTTCAACCCGGCGGTGGGCTTCCCGTTCCCGTTGGGGCCGGACTCGTTCGGCACGGGGCTGCTCGTGCTCTCCAAGTTGCCCATTTCCAGCGCCCTTTACCACTCCTTTTCGCTCAGTGGGAGACCTTATGCTCTCCACGAAGCGGACTTCGTGGCCAATAAAGGTGTGGGCTTGCTCCGACTGGAGACGCCCGCCGGCCAGATCGACGTGTACGTGACCCACTTGTTGGCCAACTACAACGCAGGAGGCAAGCCGGGCCCCGGAGACTTTACCAGTGGCACCGCACGGGTCAGTCCTTTGAGCTGACGCAGTTCATCCGGGCGACCAACAGGAACAAGCTCACGGTGGTCTGCGGAGACTTTAACTCGTCTCCGGACTGCTTGGAGCTGAGGGTGCCACGCCAGCTACTGAAGCTCAGAGACGCGTTTACGGATATGAACAACTCGGACGGCCTCACGTTCGCCACGCCAGACAACAAGTACTCGCACGGAGAACACCCGATGCGGATGGACTACGTCATGTACAAGATTGACAAGCAGCCCAAGGGCGAGTCAGACTGGCACCTCGTGCAGAGCAGCATCTTCAAGGGCTTCTTCACGGACGCTCGCGGCGAGAAAACGCCGCTGTCGGACCATTTTGGCGTCCGAGCGGAGTTCGTCTTCAGCGAGCCAAGACCACACGTCTGTGAGCAGCAAGACGGCTACGACGTTGTGTCTACGGATGAAGTGGAATCGCCCAACGCTACCAGGGCGACTGAGCGTTCGTGCCAAACCACAACGTGCTCGCACTGCGACGAGCAGAAGCCGGATCAGTGCGACGAGGACAAGGCTGCCGCGGACGCCGCGTGCCTCCACGAAGTGCAAAACGTGCTCTTTGTCGGACGGAGTGAGGCAGTCACATCGCGAAAGACGCGGCTGTCCCGCTCGGTGGCGTTCTTCGTCGCGGCGTTGGCGGTGATGGTGGCCCACTTGACGTCGATTATCCAGACCAACTGGTCCTGGATCGTCGTGCTGATCTTCGGGATGACCGGCCTGACGGAGTACGTACTCACCTTCTACTTCCTCACCTTCGAGTGCTCGACGTTCACGGAGCTCATCAATGAAGTGCAGCTAAGTCTTCACCGCCACACCGAGGAGACCAAACGAATGGTGCAAGCGAAAGCGGCTCGCAAGTGAAATCGACAATTCATGCCTGTGCGTGTCCCGCTGGTTGACCAGCGCAGCATAGACACAGACGCCATGTTCAGAAGTAAATAAACACGAAGTACTTATCGATATCCATGAGCGCCAATTTCCGTCGATGCCGCTTCAACCTCTGACCCTCGCCGTGTCAGCATTGCGCAGCGTCACGAGACACCAATCAGCTGTATGTCGCCTAAGAACCTGCTGCCAGACCATCAGGTGGATCCTACCTTAGACGGAGCACACATGCATCGCCCCTCAAAGAAAGCGGAGCGCTGAGCCGCAAGGCCCAAGAGCCAGCAGGTGGGTGCTAGAGTTAGACTCGCGCTACGAACACCGCGGGCACCTATCAAAAGAGTCGCATTATCGTCCTCACCGTGGAACAGCACAGCGTGGTTCATTACCGGATGTACGATGACTGTTTTTCAACTTTGTGATGGCTGCTTTGTCGAGTATAACTCAACCGAACCCACGCATGCTGCCTAAGGAGACGCCCTGACGGACTATGAAGGTATGCTGCTAATGCGTCGGTGGTCATCAAGCATTGATACGGCACGGTGTCCATGTTTGCCATCCTCGGAAATCCATCAAGCAGCCGGCACCAAATGGAGCGTCATCTGACGGCACGCACGGTATAAGACATCGTAGTAGGGCTCATCAGCGACGTGACGCAAGGTCACCACTGCAGGATGCCCCAAACGCTTGGCGACCTGTTCGTTTACAGCAGAACACGAAACAAAATTTTCAGTGTCCATGGACCTTCATTCGCGAAGCTACGTCGACATCCTTTGGCTGGACCACGCAAAGTCTCCGCTACTAGTCGAACACGACTTGACGACCATAGCTGTGTCTGCAGGTTGTTACAATATCGCCGGGCCAGACGGCCAGGCGCAGAGCTCATTGGAAACAGCTGCAGCCGTCAGTGGTATGCGCTTCACTTCAGATGCCACGCGCGACTTGCTTGTTGGCATGAACTGGCTGGTACTGGGGCATCGTCGAGCCAACGTAGCAGAGACCGATGCGTTTGGATTGGTATCCGATGGATTCTTTGTGTGTTGCTGTCGAACACATGGCAGATTAGTAGCTTCGTTCACCCACATGCTCGCCGACTTGAGGCGACCTGAGCAGTGCCATTCCTTAATCTGACGCTGACTTGGTAAGTGAGCGTGTGTTGGTGCTCGGTCCACCTTCCACTGCCGACCACCACAGGCAGTATCGTACCTGTGCTCGACTGCACAGACATTCCAACTCATATTCCACCATGCGGCGCAAATACTCCCCGCACCTCGTAACCATCTCGGAGACCACCACCATGTCGGTGGGCAGTAAGGAAGACTCACCCATCGCAGAAGCACAAGAGGAGTTCGGTTCCGCTAGAAGTGTGCGATCGGCCGATGCAAGACTCGAGCGATCGCACTCGACCGCCAGGCAGAGGCCACAGAACGACCACCGCCACGCCAGATTCAAGCGCACTCGATCGCAGTCGGCTAAGTGCCTCTCGATCCACAGTCTGACCAAGACTAGCTTACAAACGGAGACGAGAGCCACGTCCCCGACGGAGAGGCTACGAAGCCCGAGTCGCCGAAACCAGTTCACCGAAGCAACAAGTACGGACGCTCGGCCTTGCACAACGCGGTTCGAAAAGGAGACAAGGAGGCCATCAAGAACCTTTACAGACGGAGCCGAGCTGCTGCGGAAGCCAGACAATCGAGGCAATCAGCCGCTGCACGCTGCGAGCCCCAATGTCCCCGACGGATTTACGATCGTGTACATGCTTTTAAGAGCTGGGGCAGCCGTGAACGCTGTGAACGACCGGCATCAGACCCCGCTGCTTATCTCCGTCATCTCGAATGAAGACGACGATGACAAAGTGCCAAGAATTCTGCTGTACCACAATGCTATGCCTATGATCAAGGTCACTGAGGAATACATGCTAGCGCAGTACGCCTCGTCCCGGGGCTTGCACAAAATCGCTGGAGCCATCCGCGAGTACATGTGAGCGCGGATACTGCATTATGGCTGGCTCGTGCTGACGCTGCGATTGGAAGCAGCTACGATCGATTAACCAGTGTGTGTAGATGGATGTACGTGCTGTAATGGTATTAATTTAATGCAAGAAGAGGACGCCCCGCTTGATCGAAGAGTGAGTCTGCGGACCTCCTTTACCATCAAAATGTCGGTGCTGTTAGTCTCGCACGACTTTACCATGGTGCTCGATTGATGCACTTTGCGTAATGCTGCTGCGCTTCATACAACACTTTCAGTTCATTATTATCGCTTGATACCGACAAGATTGTGGAGATTCCTCCACATTTTAATGCATCGCATCGATCTGCTCAAGCAGAGGCCGCGGGCTCCATAGGAGGAAGACGAGTGACCGTCACATCCAGCGGGCCCTTGACTGGAATGGTGAGCGAGAACTCATACGTCAGCTTCCACGGGTCCTCCACTGTCTTGATGTCAAACTTGCTAAAAAGCGTGGCCATGGCCAGCTTGATCTCCATCAGCGCAAAGTTTTTGCCAATGCAGACGTGCTGACCCGAGCCAAAGCCGCTGAACACGAACGGCGACAGCACGCGCAGCTTGCCAGTGTCCGGGTCAATCATGCGCTCCGGCTTGAACTCGAGCGCGTCCTCTCCCCAGGTCTTCTTGTTGCGCGCATTGCAGTAGGATGAGACCATGACGGTCTGGCCCTTCTCGATGAACGTGCCATCACAAAGTGTCGTGTTTTCCATGGCCTCACGAACGATGAAGCCCGTCGACGGGTGCAGTCGAATGTTCTCACGCACTACGGCCTCCAGGTACACGAGATCGCGGATCTGGTCCTGGTTCGGCGTCTGCAACTCGCCCGTCAGCAGCTCGGGCACCTTCTCTTTCATCTCTTCACGAATCTTGCGCAGCACCTCCGGGTATTTGTTCATGTTGACGATGAACCAGCCCATGCTGTGCGCCGTCGAGTCCTTGCCGGCGAAGATGAACGTGACCACCATGTCGCGCATAATGGTAGCGTCGTCGTCCTCAATGTGCAAGTCTTCCGTCTCTCGGAGTTTGCTCTCCATAAAGTGTGATCAAATCCCTGGCCTCCATTGTCTCTCCTTTGGCAGCAAGCTCTGCCTTCTTGGTCATCGACTGCACGATCACGTCGGAAATGAGCTTGTGCATGATCTTCACGTTGTCCATGAGGACCTTCTCCCAGCCAACATTCAGCCACTTCTTGAGCTCCCAGAGCCATAGCGGCGACTGGATGCGCACACCGAACGCCACCGACATCTTGTTGAACGCCTCCAGGAACTCGTGATCTTCTTCTCGATCAGGACTGTTCTTGAGCGTGTCCATCTCGAGTCCAAAGCCGATCTTGGCAATGGAGTCCATCGTGAAGTGGCTCAGCTCCCTCTTGATACTGAACGTCTTGCCACGCGCCTCGTAGATGTCCAGCACGTCCAAAAACACAGCTAACTTCTCCTGCACCGTCGCTTCCATTACGTCCTTCATCATTTGCATGGAAAACAAGTGACTCGCAGTCTTGCGGTGGTAGAACCACGGAGCCCCATCGGCGATCACCATTCCGTTGCCAAAGATGTCCTTGCTGATGTACTGGCCGACAGGACCTCTTAGAAAGACGTCGTCCTGCGTCTTCAGTACGTCCTCGAACATTTCAGCCGATGAGACCACGACGGTCGCTGGTCGACCGGGGATGGCGAACATCCACGGTCGGTTGTCAAACTCGATGGACTGTTCGTTGAGCCAGTCGTGGAACCGTTCGGCGTTGCCTCCAGCGTCCAGTATGCTCTTGAGGATCGGTAGTGTGGTCTTGGGCATGGGTGGCAGTTTACGGGTGTCGGTTGTCTGCTTTTTAGCATTGTTCCGTGCCAACGACAGGCCTAAACTCACGGTGACGGCTGCAGCCGCCGCCAGCGCGATATCGTTCCGGTCTCCGAAAAGCTCCGAAATCGACTTCATTTTCTGTGGCGTTTGGCAATGCGGTTGATGATTCCAGCAGCTTGGAGACGCCGACAATTGCGTGTGAAGGTCGAAAAGCTCGAGTGAGTCGGAGGGAACGATGGACATCATCGACAGACAGTGCTCACACGGATTGAGGAGGTCATGTGAGACTGATCGTGGGGTCCTGATCGGAGGAGATTGGCGTTCTGGAGGTCCACAAACACGTTTCTACGTGCGATGCAACGGAGTGGGACCTCAGTCCACCGATCCTTCACGTTGCAGACTACTTGACCACGAGCACAGTGTTTCTCGTCTCGGAAGACTTCATTGTTAGTGCAGCATTGAAGACATGCAGGTCAATGCCACCTTATTGTGTTTGGGAGAAGTGAATTCAATTGTCGATGATCGAGTCCGTCGCAGTGATTTGGACGCGCTTGGGTAACTTTGTTTCCTCGATCGGCGTCAAGTGATGTGAAGCAACCAGTTATCGAGGTGCATCAACTTAGTTGATTGTGTCCGCCACGAATGGGAGTTTGATCTATTGTCAGCATCACGGGAGTGCTGGGTCACATCGGTTTGTGTTGACATGGATAGAATAAAGCGAGCTCACCGCGAGAGGAAAACGTGATACATCGACCAGCCTCAGCAACGAAAACCGTCGAGCACCGCACCGTTTTGCAGACTCGATCGCTCGCATTCTCGAGCGCCGTGTCATAATCGCATTCGACTCGGACAGCTTTGACTCGCACAAATCCAGCAACGGCAGCAATGGCGACTAAGTCGGCTGGTGAGTCCAACGTGTATGGCCGCACTGAGGGCACCAGCCTGCTCTGGGGCTGCTTCGATGGAACACAAGTAGTGTAAAATGGTCGTTTGTAGCCGCGTAATTCATCGCTGCATTCCTAATCGCTACAATTTAAAAGGATCATTTTCACAGCTGTGAAGTCCACTGCAGTGATTGAGCACGCTTCCCTATTTCGATGGAACCACTGCATTGACCATTGCGGAATGCAGTTCGTCATTGCTCGGGTTGTTCCAACTTGGCTATGGTCTTGCAGCCATTGAAGAACACGTATATGTGTATTGCTGCTGCGATCAAATAGGCCAGGATGATGCTACCCGAGAGCAGCAAAGAGAAACTCGATGAAATCGAAGCCAACACCCGACTCACGGTAATGCTCCTCGGAAGCGTGAAGACAAGGTACACCCCTTTTATAAAGCGGTCATTTTTATCGGCCTTACGACGCCATAGTGGGCGTGCGCAAACAGCAGTATCTCGATGTTTCACCATACTTTTCGGGTAGGCTATACATGTAGCATGTTTGAGAAAGCTGATGCTGCATGACCTGAATAGTGGTGAATGTCTGCGGCCTGTCCGATGACGACTCAACTATTCTTCTTCTTCTCAAACTCCATGATCAATCGTTTTGGTACCGCAGTATGTCTGTGCACAGTTATTGTTGCCTACTTTGTGCGCGACATTGGTCTATACTTACATGAATCAGCCTTCGTATGTCGTGTCTGGGGAGATGTTGTATAGGATGACGTTAGGACTGTTCTTGCATCGGTCGCTATGCTGCTGCACCGATGAAGTCTCCTGGTACGATGATCGGGTTGCTGTCAACTTTTCAACGTGGGTTTGGGTCTGGTTTTGCTGTGCATCTCTCTGAGGCAGCTACATTTACGACGACTATGGCGCGCGGACAATGTGGGGTGTATGCGTTTGGCATTATCATGGTGTCTTTGATTCTTATCGAAATTTTTGCGTGGCTTGCACATCAATATACTGCATCAACGGTGGATCTGGAGGTAGAGCTCCTCGAATAGGACTGTCGGGAAGTCCAACTCATGCACTCAAGATCACAACTCTGATGATATGGACAAACACTCGCATCTTTGGTGATTCCCGAGCAAGTGCTTTATGTGGATAATTGATTATCTGATCAAAAGTGTCGGGCACCACCAGCAGTGCAAGTTGCCAGCAAAAGAAACCAAAACGTAGAACTACCTCATACTTCCCGTGACTTCATTCTTTTTATTGTGTGACACGTAAAGAAGAAATTGTCGATATTTAAATTAGCTTGTTGGACGTCGGTCTGTTGCCAAAAGAAAAAAAGTGTGTTTTTGCTGTAGATGCATTTCAGCCCGACGACTTAGTTGAAAGCGGCATTACCACCATCGCAGATGGCACGTCAGCGAACTACACTAATATCATCAAACTCGCACCCTGACGGTGGAGTGGACAATCGTACTGCTTAAACGCACGTACAAAGGATTCTGCACCGACGACTCGATATTTAATCAACAAATCGAGGAGGTGGACACTCAACGATGACGTACGAAAATCCTCAATAGGTAGTCATATCCGATGAAGTTAAGCTGCAGGCTCTGAAGAGAAGACCCAAACAAGTTCAATAAAATTCAGGTAGTTCCCGCCAGCACTCTTGGCGTATGTGCAAGTCTAAAGTTCCCTTGGAGTTGCGGGTCGCATTGTACTCACATCGGACAAGGTGATTGCGCCGAATTTTATAAAGCCGACCCTTGTCATGGCATCCACACGCTCCGTACTCAGTAACACTTGACTAAGCTTAACCCGCCTCATTGTAGAGCGTGGACGTGCCCTTTTGCAGAACAGACAGTACGCTAGCCATTGCCACACCTTCAGATTATTTGGTCCATACACATGAAGGGGAAAGTCAACTGAACGACAAGCACGTGTTACCTGCTCGCTTTCAAGCAGATTTCTCGTCACGGAGATTAAGACTGCTTTCGGAAACTGTAGTTGCCGAGAAAGCTTCAAGATAGCTGCTTTTCACGCTTTTCCTAATAGTACTAAACGCATTGCGGGTAATGTAATGCACTGCGCTCTCCTTGTTTCTCCTCCCTCAACCGTGGTGAATCCTGTTTGGGTCCCTTCTTCAGTGTTGGAAGACCTTCTCACCCAGCTACCATCCCTTTCTGTATAGCATCCATAGTATCTGTTCATTCTTACTGCATGTCCGATATACCTGCCGTCGGCATGATCACTATTTGCCCACCCGGGAGGACGTTATCCCACCCGACGATAAAAAGTTATTCAAGCAAAATGACGTCAGCATCGATTAGTGAGCAAGTGAATTCAACTTCAACGTTAATAAAGTATCGTGTTCAATCAACAATGTTGAGTGGGGACAAGCATCAGCGAGAAAATAAGGGTCAGCGTCAGAAGGAGCATCTCTCGTTGCGGCGTTTTAGACACCTTGTTGAGTGGTGACGAGCATCTTTTCGGGGTGGGGCGTCCGCTCTCACACTTGCCAATTCCTCTACTGTGGTTTCGGTCACAGTCGTCGCTACCCTTCCAAGCAGTAAACTTTTCAAAATGCCCTGCCGCCCAATGTTTCTGCTTGATGCCGGCGAGGCCAAGGAGCTTATCCCGCTCAAAATGGTCTTTATCATTCACAACTATTGCTACTCACTCATCGCATATCTACCGGTTCGTTTTTGCATTGCTTACTGGTAGTACATCAACTAAGCCAAAGAAGAGCTGACGCCTAATTCGCTTTGTCATGGAGCAGATCTTCTTCGAAGACTCCAATTTTTCAAGGGCGAGATCGGCATTCTGCTCGCAATTCCGTGTATTTGTACGGTCCTTGGGCCTCCAGTGTGGGGTGCAATCGCCGATGTGCTCCATCGCCACAAGCAAATTCACGTGCTGTGCCACGTTACGTCGGCTCTACTCATCTTCGCTATCCAGTTCGTGCACTCGTTCCCGCTCATGTGCGTCACCGTCTTCGCTACGTACTGTCAAATGGTGCCTACACTTGCTTTGTTAGACCTGGCAGCCATGGCGCTTACCACTCGACACGGTGGTGACTTCGGTAAGCAGCGACTTTATGGAGCTTTCGGATATGGCGTCGGCGGATACATCACCGGCATGATGGCTTCAGCGGTGGACATGAAGTGGTGTTTCACCATGATGTTAGGCGTCTCATGCATCACGTTGCTGCTGATACTCAAGTACATCCCAACCAACAGCTACCGTGACAATGCGCTAGAGCACTGTCGACAAAAGGGTCTCATTTGGGCCAGTCTGAAGCAAATTGTGCGGCGACCCGACGTACTCGTACTGTTTGTCGTCGCCCTCGTCACAGGCATCAACGGAGGGTTCATCGACAGCTACCTCTTCCTCAATGTCTACGACTTGTTGGACGATGGCTCAACAATTGTCAGCGTGTTCGTTGCCGTTGAGACGCTGTCCGAAATCCCATTCTTCTTTCTGTCGAGCTACATGATCAAGCGCTTCGGAACTGCAGGGTGTCTGTCCATCGTTGTCGTCGCTTTTTCATTCGCAACATGGTGTACACGTACATGGAGCAGCCTTGGTATATCGTGCCAGTAGAGGTTCTTCACGGTGTGACTTTCGGACTGCTAGTGGCGTCCTTGACGACCTACCTGTTTGCTGCCTCCCCGAAGGGATCAGCAGGGATGATGATCGGTCTCCTCTCAGCTTTTCAGCGCGGCATTGGGGCCGGCACTGCATCACTTGTTGGTGGATATATCTACGATGACTACGGCGTGAAATAATGTGGAAGGTGGCTGCATTCGGCATCGTCCCAGCCGCATTCATCCTAATCGCCATATTTGCGTGGCTTGCACGCCAACGGCCCGCAGTGGTGGAGTTGGAAGTACAGCTTGTTGAGCCGGGCGAGGACTCGATGTATGACGATCCCCCTTCAACCCACCCAAGGACTTCTTTGCCTTCGCAAGACCAGAAGGAAGGCGGGTCTTGCCTGAAGTAGTTCGAACTTTCATTGCAACGCTCTGAGCGTTCAGTGTTGAATATTGCGATGGTGATACCTAGGACATCGCACCGAGATCGCGAGCAAAGTTGCTTGTGTGCATTCCTTCAATACCAACACCGACCTGGGTCATTCATTTTCATAGACACATTGTCTTTAGCATCCCTGCACTTCCCGGATTCTATTGGAACGATCCCCACGCGAAATCATTGTCCGACGACTTTGCCTCTGCTGGTTTCGCAGGCTCGGCAGGTGCAGCTCCAAACCCGAACGGATCATTTGGAGCTGGCGCGGTCTCGTTCTTCGCTCCGAACGGCACCGGAGGAGGAGGGTCTTGCGACGTGGCAGCACCGAAGGTGCCCCATCCACCGCTGTTCGAACTGTTGTTGGACTGCGCCATTGCAACAGCGTGTTTCGGTGGTGTCGTTGTCTTCGAGGCGGTGTCCAGCTCCCCTACGGTGAGCGCTCCTTTGGACAACGCAAAGGCTGGATTCTTCGCCTCCGCACCGCCAGCAAACGACGACGCACTGGCCCGCTCGATGGCATCACCGAGCACGGATCCACTCGCACTCTTCAAGTCGACGATGCGTTTGACCACATCTTCCTTCTTGCTCATGAGCTGCGCCGTTTGGTGCTGCAGCATCAGCAACTCGTGCGTCAAGCTGCTTGCAAGCTTCAGCGGGTCCTCCCTTGGCGCTGTCATCTCAGACACCTCCGACGCAACGCTACGCATCTGCGCGTCAATCTGCATGCTCTGGATCTCCTGTTTGGCAGCGTGCACGTGCTTCTGCAGCAAGTTGCGTAGATCCTCCAGTGCATCCAGCGAGCGCGCCGACGCTGGAACGGGGAACCCCATCGTGTCCACCTGCTCTGCGATGCGGCCCACACACGCCTGCAGACTCTGCAACGCTCGCGCCTCGGACTGCTCCACCCTCGAAAGCACCTCCGCCTCGTGCTGTTTGCCACGCAGCTCCGTGCGCACCAACTCACTCAGCGACTTGGTATCCTGCAGCGGAGCTCTTGGCGTCGCTGTGAATGAGATGGGCGACTGCTTGGTCGAGAGTGGCGTCTCACTGGAACCTTTCGAGGCGTCCGAGAGCATCTCGGGGCTCGGGAAGTCAAAGACGTCCCCCGTCTTGGTCTTGTGGCCACTTGGTCGTCTCTCTGGCTTGAGGTTTAGACTTGGGAACAAATAGCTGGGGAAGGTCGGCGGGATCTTGACGAGGTTGCGCTTGGTCATGCACACGATCAAGTGCATCCCCATGACGAACTCGGTCTCGTTCATGTGGTGGATGTCGCCCAGCAGCTTCAGGTCCTTCAGTCGCTCGTAGAGCTCCTGCACTTGCTGGCATAACGACAATAATACGTTAGCACAATAACGCAATACCCACAATATGACAATAAGACACCCGGACGCACGTCTTCCGAGAGACTGGACTTGCGGAAGAACGCGAGCGCCGCGTCCTTGGAGATCGAGGCCCCGTGGCCCGCCAGCTTGGCGAAGAACGCGCCGTAGCGACTGCCCTCCAGCTCCAGCATCGTGTACAGCGGCGCGTCCAGCCGCACCTCGCCGCTCGGGAACGCCGCGAACGACATGGAGACCAACCGCTGTATTGCAATGTGTCGGACCTAACGCCTTATTGCAATGTTTCGGAATGTGTAGGTTTTATATTTTTCCCAAGTTCAACCCGTGACGGGGTTAGGGGTGCCAACGACTCAAAGAAAGTCAACAAACTACTTAACAAAACGTCATGACGGGGGTTAGGGGTCCCAACGACTCAAAGAAAGTCGTAAAGTACGCATTGCGTGGTCCACACCTTCGCGCGGGTTTATCAGTTTCAAATTCAAATCGAAACCGCCTAAAAGTGACATTACCCGTCGATAGTCGATGCGGGACGAGGGCGCGGGGCCCGTGGGTTTCCAGGTGCGCTCGGCGTCGGGGGCCGCCGGCTGCGGGTCCACGAACCACCTGCTGAGCTACTCGCGGCGGCGCTGCTGGCAGAGCTTCGTGCGGCCCAAGGAGACGCTAGTGCTGGCGCTGTACGGCATCGTGTTGGGGAGTATGCCGAACCAGAGGTTATGTAGTTGACGGGGTTTTTGACTGGATCTGTAGAGAACGCAAGACGCTGCTGGCGGAATTGCGGGTGCTGAACAAAGTGAGGACTGGTTGGTGAATGTGGCGGGAAGGTGGACCGAGTGGCTAATTGTTGGTGTTGCTTCTTTTTTAACAGAATGCGTGTGCGATTAGTGTGAGTGTGGCGGTCGAGAACCGACCGAGGTCGTACGTGCACGGTACGCTGCTGCTATAGGCGCTGGACTGGCGGTGCCTTGTCCTCACATAATTGTTTTAATTTATTTTAGTAAAGAGGTTGGAGCACCTGCCGCACGACCGCGAGATCCGCGTGACGCTGCCATTTTTCCCTGCAACTTCGTTCGGTGGGTATTTGCTGTGGACAATTCAGCGGGAGTGGTGACTTATCCACAATTGTCTTGTTTTTGAAGACTCCAGTTCGACCGTGGAGCACTCCCGTCCATCGCTGTTTACGCGTGCGTGTTTCGTGCTTCCTCGGTCCTATTGGTGATGCTGTCTAGCTAACATCGTTTTGGGACGTGTAGGGTCCAACCCATAGGCGTCACTAGCGACGAGATTGAGGCCGAGTCAGGCCCCTCCCTATGTACAGTGCTGAGTCATACCACCGAGGTAGGTTGTTGTCTATTGGCCCTGGTGCTTGTGGTGAAATCCTCCTAATGTGTAAATGAGCTGCAGAACCTGCTCTTTGGGTCCTCCTTACGCGCGAGTCAACCTTTCATGGATTGCCTCAGCGATCACCGCTCCGGGTACGTCTGGAGCCATGATCATGATCACAACTTACGTCGGGATTTAACCTGCTCTGTGATTTCTTGCTGACAGTTCACCCGAGTGGATGGCGAGACACCGCAACTACCTGCTTGATGAGCGCATTGCGCGGTTGGAAGCCGCGCTCTTCAGCCCAGCCATAGCATCGACTAACGGCTAACGCTCTCAAATAACTACTTTTTATATGTATTGCCGATTGCAGCGACAAAAAGCTACAGCTCAGTTTTTGTCCTGAGGTCTATACAGCACATAGACTTTCAGCTAAAATCGACGCTTACAGCATACAAACGCAGAATTGCCCTTTCGAAAGGGCAATTTCGAGCGGAGAGAGCCGAAACGGGACTTAAAGGCACGTAAAAAGTCTAAGTTGAGGACGCGACACGCAAACAAGACTTCCGCACAGCCTTGGCTTGATTTTTGCCCGGCCCTGTTTTGTTCGAAGTCTATTTTAAGGATTTACTAAGTTTTACAACGAAATCAACTCAATTTTAGTACTCTAAAATAGAGAGCAAAATATCTGCAAAGGGCAATACGGTATTGCCCCTTGCAGATAGACAACAGGTACAGGGGTTAATAGTAGAGGGAAAAAGGCGGTAGTAATAGTTCTAGTACTAGAGACGCTTTGCTGGCAGACACATAGCTACTTCGGCGAATATCGACTATCGACTAGTAGTATCTCTACTAGTATCTCTACTAGTTTGAGAACTATTTTACGCCTTCCTCGCCTCCTCTGACATCCGCAGGATTTCGTCCCTATTGTGGCGCAGAAGAAGCTGTTTTTCCGCACGCCTGCTATCCGTTCTAGTCCGAAGAGGGCCCATCACAATGCCTCCCGTCGAGAACACACGTTCTTGATACGCCGAAGACGATGCTTTCCCCAGATGAATTCGCGCGAGTAGCGCGATAGATGGGAACTTGTCCGCTCCAACGTATCGGAACCACTGCAAGATATCGATGTGCTTATACAAGCCGAGGAGTGTCCAATACATGCCTTCAGGCTTGTCCCATCGACAAGCCTGAAGGCATGTATTGGACTCCTCGGCTTAGCACATCGATCTCAGGCTGCTGCTGCGCAGAACCCTTAGTCAACTGAGGGTTCTGCGCAGCAGCGATGGCAAGCCATTCTGGATCTAAATCAAGCCATTCCTTCAGCACTGAATCCGCTCTCTCGTTGATCTCAGTCTCCTTGACCTCTTCTCGTGTCGTAGACTTTACAATAGGCGCGCCGAGTAGTAGATCTTCATCATCCGATCCTGCTGAAGACGAGCTCTCGCTGAACGAACTGCTCTGCGACATAGACTGTTGGTGCAAAGGGAGCCCCTTTTTCGTCATCTCAGCGAAGACGACACGGTGTTCTGCTCGAAGTATACCGAGTCCATCCTTGTAGATAGCTTTTCCACTGCCCGAGGATAGTCGCCGGTAGCCGCGATCTTCTTAGCGCTAGATTTGGTGCGGGGATCTAGTAGAATGCACTTCATGGTGTTCCCAGAGATCTTCGGAAAACGGAGCCTGAGCTGTTCCAGCGTGCGATGGAGGCAAACTGTTCCTGCTTCGCTGAATGCTGACCTTTCGCGCGGTACGCGCCGGTGAGTAGTCTCATTTTCGTCTGTCGACCGCGGCGCCTCGACGGCCATCACGTCGAACTTGTAAGATTTTAGATTCTTCTCCGCTAAACGTCGGAACACAACCATATATGAGGAGACGAGATGCTGGCTCTGGGTTTCCACTAGTGCGAGGCCGGTGATGAAGTTTGTGACTGCCTCCATTTCTGCTGCTAACATCCAGTTTTGCGCTGTAAGGGCTTTTCAGACGCTATTCGACTCTCGAGTAGACTGGAAATAGGCCTCGAAGGCCGCGTAGTTGACAATCGATCTTCTGATGAGCTTGCATGTTGAGCCAACACGGACGTCAGTGTCGACCAGGGGCTGAAGCTGCGGATAAGCAAGCGCCTCCTGAATTTTTTCAGACCGTTTAGCTGCTTCAGGGACCTAAGTGATTGTTTAAATTGCACAATTTTCGAATGACGACACCGCCCTCATCCAGCGAGCCTCCTGGAGTCACGATCGTGACTATCTTTTCCAGGAGCTAGTATCTGCATCCCACATGCTGGTAGTCTGGATATTGTCTTT
Source organism: Phytophthora constricta (assembly GCA_011947335.1). NCBI lineage: Eukaryota > Oomycota > Peronosporomycetes > Peronosporales > Peronosporaceae > Phytophthora > Phytophthora constricta. Next base: position 17,008 of record JAAVTI010000321.1, read on the forward strand.
GAGACCGATACCGTAGGCGATGCAGAGATTCAAGAGATGCATACTACAGTCTTTTGTTCTGTGCCGAGATGGTCAGCCACATTTTTCGCCGACGGGGTAGTATCAGACATAGTGAACTTAGTCATACTGGAAATATCGACGCCGTAATTGTTCATGAATCCGCTCTCGATCACCCTAGCTACTAGAGGTGCGTTGTGGCCATCATTTTTTACCGTAGCCAGCATCGCAATGAATCGGATCTCCAAGAACTATCGATGAACGACACCGAAGCACCGATGATACTATCCTTTCCGGCACTTGTCCACACGTCGTGAATCAGGTTAAGGTACTTCATTCCGCACGCTTTCTCGAGCTCAGTATCAAGTAGTCACCGAACCAAATAACAAAATAGCTGGAATTGTCCGTTGAGCAAGCGACCATGCTTGTCACGGGTCAGCACAGCGAACTTGGGATTTCCTGTTGCTGATCGCAGCAGTCTCTTGAATGATTATGATGCACACGCCGTGTACGGAAGCCCTTGGCTAATTAGCCACTGCGACACGAGAACGTTTACAGCCTTCTCGTCCACACTAAAAATCTCCTAGGCCCTGGCGCCGGTTGTGCATCATCTGCCACTAGCTCCTCCACAACAGACCTAGTCTGTGCCTCGGCTTCTCGAATGTCCTCTACCGCCTTCATTGCGGCTCTGTTTGCTGCTTTTACAGCCTCAACGTGGTCCCCGTGTTTAGCCTTGAGGTGCTCCTTTGCACTCGATGCGTTGTTAGTTTTGCGGAGGGCGTCTTCCCAGCTGTACGGAGTGATATTTTTACGCGATTGAATGTCTTTGCAGCAAAAATGCAGATATTGGTGTAGAGTGTGTTTGACGGCTTCCACGGATTGCGTTTCTTGCACGGTGTATCGAGTGTGTGGATATGATCGCACACCGCATCCACAGTGCCCGGTTTGCGAAAGTGCGTCACCGAGAGCGGTACGCCGATATCGGACACAGGCGACGCTGGAGGTGCGTTAGGCGTCTTCGGGAGACCAGAGGGGCCAACGGCGGCCAGCTTGCCTGTCTGCGATGCATTTCCGTTCGTAGTATTGCTGAAGCTTTCCATGATCGATGCGGTTTTTACCCGTCTCTTCTTCCGCGTTAGTGGGTAGCTGGATGGGCCGTGCCTGGTTCGTTTAGCAACCTCCCGAGCCGACGGTGGTCCTGCGGTTGCTGAAGCATATGGCGCGTCGACCGGAGGCGTCTCGACCAGAGGCGTCTGGACCGGAGGTGCTTCTAGGTCTGACTGCACTGAGTCCTTGTAAACGACGCGCGCGCATGCTTTACCGCAGAACCTGTAACGCCACGAGGTAAGAGCCTGTAATCTAGCAAGAAAAATAGGGCAGTTTATACCTTTCAGACAGTGGAGATGTATCGCAGCAAAACACACCAATGGAGCACATGTGGTGCACAGGTTTTGAACAAACTTGGCATGGCTGGGTAACAACAGTAGCGTCATCTTCACCGCAATTCTTGACCGAGCACGCCATCTTTGGGATTTGATGTGCCTTTGCGAATGAATGGTGATCGTATAGCAGGCCGCGTGTCAGCCACAAAACGACTGGTCGGGGGTGATTTGCCTGCGGTAAATAGTAGTCGTCTGGTAGTACTACCGATCGCTCGCATGACGGGGAATACTACTATAAACGTGAATACCCCACTACAGGTCAAACCTCTTTATATGAGGCCAAGTGGTGGCCAGGTGCAGCAGTGACTCATATAAAATGGCCTCAGTTAAAAAAGTTATGTGGTACACTCAAAGAAATCTAGCATGGTTCGTTGCCGTTTTGCCTTCAACGTAGTCTCTCGGACCAAGGCCGTGAGTGCTTGAAGAGCTCTTCTCTCATTGTCCGCCTGCGCTTCAAACTGCAAAAGAAATGCCGAAAGCTCAAGACAGTGCCTTAAAGCATCTGCCGGCGCAAAAGCAGGCTCAGAATCTTCATCCTCGGCATCCACTTCCTCTTCCTCGCTCACCGCTGCTTGGTCCTCGATTACGTCGGGCTCGTGGACGTCTACCTCTTCATCTGCATCCACGTAAGCACCAGCCGTAACAGCTCCCTCCCAACCCCGCAGAATCGCCGTCAACTCCTCCATTTCGTCGCTAGCCACGGGTTCGCTGTAATCTCCACTCGCGCGGGTCTGGCCTAGCATTGTTCCACCCAAAATTCGTGATTGTTTTTTGCGTCACACCTGCCCAAGCATCAATTGTGAACTGTATTGCTTCAAGTACATTGAGTTTGCGTTTGATGTCAGCCTCAATGGCATCCAAGCACCAACGCACAAAGAGCTTTCTATATCGCGCCTTGAACGATCGAATAATGCCTGTAATGGTTTCAAAAGCGGTATAGTCAGATAGATAGGTATGCAAACAACTATCTCAATAAAGCAGTACCTGCATCAAGCGGCTGTACAGCGGACGTCATGTTGGGCGGAAGAAAATGAACGGTCACGTGTGACAGGTCTCGAAGTATTTTGTGACTTGACGCGTTATCCACAAGCAAGAGAACATTGCGATTCTGCGCGGCCATTTTCAGATTAAACTGGTGTAGCCATGCGTCAAAAATGATCGATGTCATCCACGCCTTTTTGCTGGCGTGGTATGAAATGGGTTTGCCTTTAATGGCAAGGCCCTTTTGAAGCACCGCGGTTTTTGCGGTTCCGATGACGACCGGATCGAGGTTGTCGAGCCAGTTGCATTACAGCAGAAAGCTATCGTCAGTCGTTGCTTCTCTTTCTTCTTCCCCTTGCGTGCAGTAGTTGCTAGCGTTCGGTTTGGTGCCAAACGGTAGAATAGAGCTGTCTCGTCGAAGTTGAAAACATTATCAGGAGCAAAGCCCGCCACCAATTCCTGCAACTGGAGCCTGGCGTCGCGCACAGCATCGTCGTCAACGGACCCGCCTTCTCCACTCAGCACGTAGGTACGAATTCCATTGCGCTTTTTAAACTTTGCAGCCAACCGTTGCTCAACCTGAGCTGCTTGTCGTTGATGTTGATATTGTCCGCCAGCTCTCGAGCTTTTAGCAGCAGAATATCATCTGCCATCGCTGTTTTGGCTTCATTTCTGAAGAAAAATTCCCTCAGTTCGCGCTCGAACTGAGGAAATTTCACGCGACGGCGCTTGGTTGCTGATAAGTCGACATGGCTGAAGTAGGAGTCGGGCAGTCCACGCAACCTAGTGATTGTTGCACGACTAACGCGGGTCTTGAACGTAGCATAAATCCACTCGGCCAACATGGGATTCTTCATGCCTGGGGATTGCTTAAGCTTGAGGTGGACTTGGAGCTTCTGCTCAAGAGTGAGACAGGTGTGTGAAGACATGAGTGTTGTGGGGGCCGCGGCTTTCTTGGTGGTTTGGTTGTTTGAGACTGAGTGGATGGGAGTCGCCCTCATGGATCAAATAAAGAGGTTAGACCAAATTTTGTTTCCACGGATGGTGACTCATATAACTTGTGTGCATATAAGAGTGACCTATAGCAAACGTAAGTGAAACATTTGGTCCCAGGGGACTGTGCATCAGATAAATGGTAGGGCTCAAATAGGGAGGATCATTTAAACAGGTTTGACTGTACATGGTAGTAGTATGACTACTAGTGTCTAAAATCGGGTATTCATAGTACTCGATAGTACTATTTCGTCCGATACTATTAACCCCTGAACAGGTATTGCCAATACCTGTTGTCTGTCACTTTCCGTCTGGCAGGCAGCATGAACCCAAGCGGAATGAATGCACATCCCTGGCGAGTTGAAGACCTCGACGTTTACGAGGCAACAACGTGCAACGACCAGATACCTAGGTAGTATCTGGTCGTGGTATCGAATCGTGTTGATCACTATCTGGCAGATAGTGATCAACACGATTCGATGTCATTCCTCAATTCGACTGCTATGGTGCGCGTGGACGTTCTCCTGGGCTACTTGGCCCTCGGCTACTGCGTCTGGAGAATCGCGTCCTCGCTCGTCTCGTCAAGTTCGATGTCTCCGCACCAATTCCCACTCACCACCGCCTTCCAACGTTCCAACACTGACGTCTTGCGGCCCTTCTTCGTGACGTCGCACGGTCTCGCTCTGTTCGTGCACAAGTGGCTGCCCCGCTTCGACCAGAGACCCCGAGGCGTTTTCTTCATTCTGCATGGATTGGGGGAGCACGCGGGTCGCTACGACCACGTGGCAAGAGTGCTGGCCAAAAGGGGTTCGCCGTTTTCGCAGTGGACCATCAGGGTCACGGTCGCAGTGATGGAGAGAGGATGTATGCAGGCAAGACACAGCACCTGAGTGAGGACTTCCTGGAGTTCGTGCAGTATGTGCTGGACGGTCCTAAAGCTGGGGATGAGGTGAATAAAGGTGTGGTAGATAAGAAGCTCGAAGCTCATGGGGAATTGGTGTGGAAGGACCTGCCTCGGTTCGTGTTGGGCCACTCGATGGGAGGAGTTTTGGTGCTGCAACTCGTGGAGCTGTCGATACAGCAAGATGTGAGCTGGAATGGAGTGATCGTGTCAGGAGCACCGTTCTGGACGGTGCCGGGAGGTGGCATGTCGAGGGTACTGAAAGTGTTAGCGCCATTGCTGCCGAGACTGAAGTTGCCGGGATTCGAGTTCGCCAACTTGGGGATGACGGTGCAGTGCACGCTCGATGGATGAGAGACCCGTTGATGCCGACGCATGGAGCGACGCTGCAGATGATGTACAGTCTGCTGAGTGAAGGCGATCGGTTCTCGAAGAGTGATAACGAGTTGGTGAAGAACTTCCCGTCGCCAGTGTATCTGCTTCACGGTGAAAAGGACACGCTTACGTTCCCGCAGGGTGCAGGGTAGTGCCAACTTCTACGCGGCATGCGCCCAGAAGGACAAGACCCTAAACAATGTTCCTAACGCGGTGCACGAGATATTGAACCTTCGCGGGAGTGAAAAGACCCTGGAGAACATTGTTGCGTGGATGGAGGCTCGACTTAAATAATATTGACGCGAGACGTTCGGACAAGGTGAGCAGTACTGCTCAGATGCAGCCTCAATCGTAAATGAAGATGGGGTTCGTCTATATTTTCATTGGATTGTAGTCTTTGGTTGGCCTAATCACATCTTTGCACAACTAATCAAAGACTACACCAAGCATCATTCTTCGATTCGCGACTTAGCAATACTTCGAGGTATGACTTACGAAGCGTGGGAGTTCATGAAGCCGTGGTGCACAGGCTTGAAACCCTTTTTATCAAGCTACGGCCCTAGGATCGCTGGCTTTGGTTCTGCTCCAAATGGTCACAGCGCTGCTAAGCTCTGGTGCTGGGGACCAAATTATGACCCTATCGTTGAATTCTCTGTCGGGGACCCAACTGTGTTTGAATCATATGTACAGTACTTATCCAGAGACGAACTTCATAAACTTGCTGAGGGCTTGCGTTGTTTGCTGCAGTCGCTCAGATGGACGTTCAGGCGCTAGTTCATCTTGTGACTGAGCATATTTCTCTGTTGAGGCGCAGAACTTTAGCCGAGAGACCACACTCTTTCGACCTGCCACCGTTCGTCACGCTGGACCTGTGTGTATGGCGAGACGTTTTTACAGCGGAGATCGCTGAGGGTAGTGTGGACAACATTGGAGTTAAGACTGTGTACTAGATTGGATCAGCACAACACCAGTGCAGAGTTCCAAGACAGCTGAAAGAAAATCGAGTTGATGAGAAGGCAAGTGAAGTTGTCTGATCCGGAACCTTGGAGAAATCTCCACATCCCAGTTCGTCTGGAAATTAATCAGTTCAATCGTGTTGATGGTGAAGACGTGAGCGAGGTGCTGCGTCGCACCGTGAAAAGTTTCGCAAACCTTGAGTGACGAACAGGCTCAGTTGCAACGGCGCAATCTCGGCAAGACTGTTATGCCGTTGTTGTGGTGGATTCGATTGCTAGTGATGGTCGTAGATATCCCCACAGTTCTCTTACACCTAACGTTTTCGAGGAAATCCTCAGTGAAGTTGGGGCCACGTGCGCTTTTCAACGCTGAAGTCTTCAATGACGTCTTCGCAAACAAGAACACAGGAAATGCTTCAAGATCTATCGTACATGCTGACAAGTTTGTTTTGCTGTAGTTCATCACCGAACCCGAATATTGTGGACTGCTTCAAACCGTGCTTCGACATGAACAGGCTTGGATTAGTCTCGGCGCTGTGCTCTGCTATTGCTGTGACGCAATCATGCCGAGTCGTGCATTTCACAGTACCCACATGTTCTGAAGGCCCACTACAAGTCTGGCGGTGGTTGGCCTACGCCTTTTCTCGAAGCGGGCATGGACCCGTTCGTCGGTGAGAACGGTTAATCTTGGTGAAGTGGTGATAAGCACTAAGCAAGCTGAAGAATTCGTGAGAATTATCTCAACTAGATGGAGCTTTTTCGTATTGAGCACCAACATGCGTTAACCACTTACAGCGTACACAAGAGTATCATGTGCGCGAGGATGCCGTGGATAATGTAAGAGAGACGCCAAGCAGCGAAAATATCCTGTGGGAGCTGAATGATGTTTTTCGTGGGAAGGATTTAAGCGGTGTAAGATTGGTCGATGAAGACACCGCCGAAAGCGAGTGGGTAGATGCGTTGATCCCTGGTGTGGGTTTTTGTAAGCTGCAGCGACGCAGCCTTATTCGAAGGGATCACAATCACGACAAATCAAGGGATGAACAAGGGTATTTGAAATGGGTTCTTGGCTTCGATACACGGTTCTCTTCACCCCAAAGTTTTTTCCGGTTATTGGAGGCTATCGGGCCGTTGCTTGCCCATCTGAACTTCTTTGATACTTCAAGTACCTCAAAGTGTCCCGCTGCAATGCCCCTAACGTTGTGGATTTTTCAAGAATCATTGAGACGTGCCCCAATCTGTCAGGATTGAGTCTCAAGAACTGCATCATTATATATAATGCAGAGTCTTTTCTTCGCTCATGCGAACAAAATGGCACGCGACTTCGATGCCTGGAGTGCGAATTCGATGACGTTCGAGTGATTTGCGATACACTCTGCAACAACGACAGTTCTTTGGCTCAGCACCTGAGCTGGTGGCATTGCTGTTGCCACCAGAAGCACAACCTTGAGGTATTTACAAACCAACTGACGGCTTTGCAAACGATGCTCATGACGAACAGAAAGCTCCGATATTTGACGATCGAAGTTCATGAGGAACTCGCAGACGTGGCTTTGAGCGGTTTGGAAACGCACAACAACGTTCCTCTACCTGATCGAATCGTGGATTTATCGACCGAGCGCTTGAGCCTATTGCTGTTGGTGGGAATGACTCGACAGTCTGACCTTAAAGGCAGTCGAATCGTCCGCTGCTACCTCAAGACGTTGTGCAGAATGTAGTCGAGTTGATAGCATCTCTTGTTTGTCGCAAGGTGCGCGTGGTGAACACATCGTGTTGGTGGCCTCTTACGTCGTTAGCTTAACCTCATCACATTCATCTGAAAGTTTCTGGCTTCGAGCTAACTCGATCCGTCTAATTAGTAGTGATGTTCTGTCAAAACGCTGAATGCATGTTGTGCTCATGAGTTCGGATTGTCCTGTGCCGATGGGTGCCGATGCGTTCGGATCAGCATGCTGTCGATGGGTTACCATCTCGTAGGTTTCTCTCCGCAGTCGCAACGGTCATTCCTCCATTCCTCCATTCCTCGTTTTGTCCAACATGGTGAAGATCGATGCTGTTATCGGCTATTTAGCCATCGGGTTCACAGTGTGGCAATTCGCTTCGGTTCTCACCGCTTCCAGGTCCAAATCTCCTCACCGATTCCCAAGCACCCTCAGTTATCTGCAACCTTCTTCCGTGGACGTCCTCCACAACTTTTTCGTGACATCTCACGGTCTCGCTCTGTTCGTGCACAAGTGGCTGCCCCGCTTCGATCGAAAACCTCGAGGTGTCGTCTTCATTCTCCATGGATTGGGAGAACACGCAGGTCGCCACGACCACGTGGCAAGAGTGCTGGCCAAAAGGGTTCGCCGTTTTCGCAGTAGACCATCAGGGTCACGGTCGCAGTGATGGAGAGAGAATGTATGCAGGCAAGATGCAGCATCTCAGTGAGGACTTCCTGGAGTTCGTGCAGTATGTGCTGGACGGTCCTAAAACTGAGAGTGAGGTGAATAAAGGTGTGGTGGATGCCGAGCTGGAGGCTCATGGAGAAGTGGTGTGGAAGGACCTGCCTCGGTTCATGCTAGGCCATTCCATAGGAGGACTGCTGGCATTGCAGCTTGTGGAGCTGTCAATGCAACAAGGTTTGAATTGGAACGGGTGATACTTTCTGCGCCGGCATTGTGGGTGGTCCCTGGGGGTGGTTGCCCAATATACTTGAAAGTGTTGGCATCGTTGCTACCCCGGTTCAAATTGCCAGGCTTCGAGTTTGCTCAACTTTCAAACGATACAGCCATGTACAACCGCTGGGCGAGAGATCCTTTGAAGCCGAGCCATGGAGCTACTTTGCACATGGCATGCAGTCTGCTGTGTGATGGTGAGCGGCTACTGAAAAACAGTGAATTGGCCAAGAACTTCCCTGCCCCGCTTTACATTTTCCATGGCGAGCGCGATACCCTCACGCTCCCACAAGGTACTACCAACTTTTTCGCAGCATGCAGCCAAAACGACAAGACACTCAACATTGTCCCAAACGCGCTGCATGAAGTGCTGAATCTTGAAGAGGGCAAACAAGTCCTGGGCGACGTTGTTGGGTGGATGGAGGCTCACCTCAAATGAAGTTCGTCATTGCAACAACGTGAGACGCAGCGCATATCAGCATCAGCGTTTACAACGAATGCGGCTAGTTATCAGTTTCATTTCCATTTAGTAGGAATGCTATGTGATCGGCTCCCTTCAATAATATAACAACACAAATGTTTTGCCATGAATTTAACATCGCTTTGACATCATTTGTAGGACCATATCAAATTATCCAAAGCCAAATTCTAGCCACGAGAGCGTGCTACGATACCCCAATCGTAACCGAGACCAAGAAGGATAAAGTGTCCACCTACTGTAGTTGCTTTGCCTCCCTCGTTGTCTGAGTATTTGCGGGTGGGGAAGTTCCAGCAGTTTATTCCACCGTCAATACCCACTGGTTGCTAGGGCTTGACGTTCTTACTCGTCGAGTTTCAAGCCTAGCGGTCATGCTTGACACCACGTGGCCGACCGGATGGAGATTTGCTCACGTCCCAGCCAGCAGATCGCAAGAAACATTTTTCCCGCTCTATGGGACGATGCCTAAAACACGTATGCAGAGTCTCTGCAGGAGAGGCCACGACCGAACACGAGCTCGAAGGCTCCAACAATCTCGCCGGTTGTGATCAGGAGATAAAGATTTGTGGCCTCTTCAGCACAGCATTTGCCGATTTACTCACTTGTGACGACATCGCCCATTAAAACGGACCGTCAATGGCGATCGCCTACACTTCAGGAGACGACTTGGACTCGCTACAGGCGGTTCTTAACTTCGTTTCGAGCCCCGACATTGAGGTCAATTTTAACGGAGATGAAGCTGCCAAGGCCGCAACGTTGTCGTTCATGGCCGAAATGAACGACCCCGAAGCTGCTTCGGACGTCGACGCCACCCTTGACGGACTTTTCCCGCTCGAAACTTTTGATGAAACAAGCTCAGCTAGCAGACATAGACTGGCACAGTCTTTGGACTCCCACGACGTGACTAGTATCATCGTAGATGCACCGTGGCCGAAAGTGTCGTCTACGCCAAAAGCACGACGTCGGTACGCCAGCTCTCGAAAAGACGAGATCAAAGAGCTCCGCAAAGTTGTTCAGAAGTTGACAAAAAGTTGGAGAAGGTGAAGACCACATTTGGCGGAGTGCCAGATGAAAATGCTGCGGCGTTGGAAATCCTGGACAAATCACCATGGAAGGACATCGTGGTTCAGCAGTTTGGTCTTCGCAAGAAGTCCGAGGTAGAGAATAAAAACTACGCAAGGAAGTGACGCGTCAAGTGCACAACGCCTCAAACCTCAAGCGGATGCTCAAGCGTCGATACAATGAGGAGGTACGAATAGGCTACTTGCGACGTACTATTGTCATTGCGTCTCTGCTATCACAGGGGTCTAATGAGCTACGATTCATATTTGTGTAGATGCTGGAGATGATGCCGCTGTTAAGCCGAAGCAAAGTGATGAAGTGCAAAAAGTTGGCTGATAATGAGCGGATCTTTCGGGAGCTGCTGAGCGTCACTGACCTTGTGTACGCTGCTGTTGATGAGCTCTACGTTAAGAAAGGAATGCTGGCAGTGCCGTGCCCTGGTCTCACCAAGCGTGTGTCTCGAGGAACAGTGAACGGCGTGTTTCTTGAGTTCTTGAACAAAATCCACGTTCCTTTCAGCCTCGAAAAGACGACGCAAGCGGTGTGGAAAGCGATTTACGGACCGAAGGCTCATGACGGAGATCATATCCAAGCTAAGGTAAGTGTTCTAATTATTTTTTTCAGAGGGAAGATGTGCACTAACGTCTTCGTTATTGTTTAGGTGTGTGCACAGGATACTCAACACACAGATAACACGACGACATGCTACATCAGCTATACCAGTGATGTGCCTGGCTTCCCAGCATTCGTTCAGGAACGCCGTGTGGCTCGAAAATACGTCGAAAAGAACCGCTCGGTGTTCATTTGCCGAACGATGACGGAGCCAAAAAGCCGAAGGCTTGCTTCTCTTGGCATACTGCTCCAGAGACCGTCACTATCGTTGTGACGAGAGGTAAATTGATGGCGTCGAACCAAGAGACTGCCGTTATCAAAACCTTTGTATCAGTCACTCGGCGCGACGAGGGAAAACAAGAAGCAGATGAGTATCGAGGAGCAGCCTTCTCGGACATTGCAGTCAAATGCTACGAGTCGGCGGTGTCTCTTTATCGCCATCGAGTTGAACACGTTCTGTTTGACAATGCGATAAGTTGCAACTAATGTTTTTTAATTAAACATGAAAGCTGTACTCTCTAGACCGTCGATTTCCACCGTTGTCCCTCTTTGAAACTCGTGACAAGAACTGAATATTGATTTAAATTGTGGAATGCATCGATGATGTGAACAAGCTCATGAACGATATGGCCAATCCACGAGGGACCAAAGTTCTGGGTGGTTCGTGTTCGTAAAAGCAGCGGATTCCGCTACTCGATGATCGCTGTATTACATTTTGGTGAGCTTGTGAAACTCGTTAAAATGTTCACATTTTCCTGGTCACTTCCTGGACCACTGTCTTCGCAGAAACCTCCCTACATGTCCATACGCAAGTCGCTGTTGATAAATCTTCGGGGCACCATTGCCTTGTGCATTTGAGTAACGTAGCGGGGTTTGGTAGCGTGCCTTGTAATAGAAAGTCATGTCGGCTCATTCATTGGTTTCAAGCGGCCTCGAAAGTTTGCTTCCACCTTCGCCGCTGCTGTACTTTGCGTTCACGCTTCGCGCAGTCGGTTGTAACGTGATCTCTGCAAGCGGTAGCAAACTGTTTTCGTCAGTATTACTGATGAGGTTTCGGTCTGTCGATCTCCGCTAGAGTATCTACATGTGAATCCAACGAAGGTGTGTTCAACGGGATCTGAGGTGTGTCCGAAGCTGTAAAAGCATCTATACCAACTCGACCACCTCGGCGTATTCCAGGCAAGCGCCCAATGTACGGCTCTCTGAGTAAAAATATTTCTCCCCTTTAGGTTGATCGCAGACAGTGAATGGTGCCTCCATATTTGACGGACAACTCGACCGCGTATGAAGCCGATGGGGCTCGACATGTAGTTTTCCAGCAGTTGCAAAATTGCCATGATCTCCAATTTTTTTATTTTCTGTGTGACAGTGTTCCGGTTCCGTAGCTGCTCCACAAGACTTGTGTCACGGTTCGGAGACGTTTTTGCAGACGCCCAGCCGCGGATAAGGATTGACGCATCACATAAATTTACATCGAGTGAGTTTTGGGGTACCAGTTGACTGTCGGTAATTATTCGGGTGCCTCCGTCGCAATATCATACACATTCGGCGGAGATTTTGTCTCAATCAACGGTGACGCCAACATTTGAACTGGTTGAGTTGGTTCCGTGCTTTGTAGCTGTACACCATGATTTGGTTCTTCGTATCCGCCACGGTGAACACCTTGGTCTGCCTTATCAATACCAGACCCGTTGCTACTTCGTCGTTTCCGAATCGCAGCAAGGACATTTGAAGTGCTGTTCTGTTGTCGAGTTAGTTCTCGCTTGGGGGTGATGAACTGGCATAGCCTGCCTCTCGCGCCTCACCGGCGCTACCATCATGTCCCGTTTTCCTAATGGGTTCCGAAGCTGTGGAAATCGCTCGATGAAAAACAGCATGTGCTGCGAGGCAGCAAGGACAAACGCCATTGTTTATGTCCTGCGAGGCTTGTGCTTTTTCTCCAGTCGATCAATACTAGCGGCCATCAAGTTCACCGTGTTTGTCAATGTCGCGAGTGCAGTTTTCAAGTCATCCGGATTAGATTCCACTTTCGATTGGGGTATATCGTCCACAAGAGAGCTGTCCAGATTCAACCACGATAGCTGTCCCAGTCCAGAACTATTGGTTCTGGTAGTTTCAAGTTCACTAGTTGATGGTGCTGAGGGCTTAGTCAAATCTTGATGGAAGGTCTGAAACCCATACCGGATCGATTCATCTGGTTTGTTGACATCGATCCTGGCGGCTAAAGCTTGGGCAGCCTCCATTGATGTCGCAGTAGCTTGGACATTTGAACGGGAGGTCTTCCTCAGCTTACTATTCTTTCTGCGCTGTTCAGCTACTGCATCAACGACCTCATCCCATGGAAACGGGATCTCCTTTTTTTCTATGCAGCTTTTTAGCATCATAGTCAAAACATGCCGTCGATCTTCCGGGTAGCGCGAGATAATGCGTTGAAAAGTGACGCGGCCCAAAATGCAAATCTCAACATATGCGGCTCGAATGTTGGCAGTGCGCTTGTAATTCATGAAAAGGCTCATTTCACCGAATGCCTGGCCAGGATAAAGGAGGATTCGATTTTTCGCTTTCTCTTCTGGGCGATTTAAGTCAGAATCGATTTCGTATCTGCTCTTCTTGGGATGGACTTGAACACTTCTACCCGCACCAAAGGAACTCTGACGAAATATTTTTGGGGCTCAATCTGAAACGCGATGACGTGTCCGATGGATGATCAGCTCCTTCGTTTTCATCGTGGTTGAAGAAATCGTCAGAACTATCTGTTGAATCATTTACTCCATTAACATCACCTTTGGGGTGGCAGCTCAGAGGTTTTGTTCACGGTATCATTCGTGCTAGCTAGAATATCCACATGTGGTTGTTGAGATTGCGAAGGGTCTGATAGTTCGCAAATGCCGCGGTTCAGCATGAACATTTCGTCTCCAGTTTCTCCTTTTCGAACTATATAATCGTCAGGAAGATAAACTCGAACTGCTAAATTCCTGATGATCTGCGTAGCAAAGTCGGCTGAGCAACTTTCCCAGAACGAAATCCGTACGACAAGGTTCATATACTTGTACAGTCCGACCTCGAGTCCGAGCGTGTGGGCGAGTTCTCTCTGAAACTTTACGATGTCACCGTCCAAAGATCTATACTCCATCCAAACGTGTGTATGGTATTGATGAACACGCTCTCGTAGTTTAGGAGGCAGGCCCATTTTATCCATTGTGGCGAATATACTCTCCATTTTGTGCTGGTAGCTAGTTGTGTTGGCGTTGGAATTGGAGACGAGCATGGCAACATTACCAAACACAATGGCAAGAATGACAGATCCAGTGAGAATCACGAATGTGGAGTACAGATTTTCCTCCCACGTGCCCAAGACGCTTCCCTGCCCTTGGATAAGCTGAACGGCGTAATAGAAATCGATGGCATGTGCCGTACTGTGTTGCGTTGCTATGACATGCCACAAGCAGGCCATGTAGTGTGCAACAAGAAGCACAAGCCAGATGAGTTTCGCAATTCGCAGCAAGTGTGCGTATCGAGAGTACACAAACCACGAGATGCGCTCCTTGTTTCCCGAAATGCACGCTTGGAGAGTATGTTTTGATCAATGAAGATAAGTCGCAGCATGCGAAGTGCCATCAACACAGCATTGTACTGGACGAGAACGCGAGAACCGTGATGTGACAGCAGGTCTGCAATGGCATATACCATGTTGACGGGAAGAGTGGAAAATAGACGTGCTGGCTGCATCGCAGCCTGGGACAAGGTCACCTGGTCAAGTTAGTGTAGCAGGTAGTTGTCGTTGCTCACTTTCGTTTTCACTCAGTCCGCAGAAAGCGAACTTACTAAGCCCGTTCAAGCCCTACGACCCGCTAATGTCTAGCTTCGTCCAAGTCGACTCGCTTGCTTTTGTCGGGCCAGCCCACGCACGGCAGCTGAGCGACTTTCAGTACGTCGAAGTAGTCAGCGTGACTGATAGCATGACAACGGTAGAGGTCGCGGGTCCCGACGACAGCGTCCAAGACAACACGTTCGAAGTGCTCATCGACACTATCAGGCTACGATTGGTCTCTGATTCCGAGCGCAAGCTTTGGCCCGGGTCATACATAGCCCACCCAGTTGCATTCGTGCAAACCTCACGAGTAGGCGTCGATTCGTGGTCATACGGAGTCGTTACAGGATACACATCATCTGAAACCACCGATATCCTGCATATCGTGACTTCGGAATGCTCGACTCGTTTCCCTTTGATAAGCGTTCAATCGGTGATCAAGGTGGACTCTCTCAACTACGCGTTACAACCAGGACAGGGCGTTAACGCGGTGGCGTTAAGCCCATTGGAGCTCCTCCATCAACAAGACGCTCTTCTAGCAGCCTGTCGCAAGAAGAGGTCAGGGGTTCCCGCTGCAGTGATATCCAGTCTAGCTGTTCCTTATTCCCCAGACGACATGGCCCCCTCGTGAAACCAGCTACGCTTCAGTTAGTGCATGTCCGTCGCCGGCACATCGTCGACTTCTCAACCGCGAGCCGCGCCAACCGTCCCGATGATCTCTATACGGACACTATACCCACTACAGAAGATCTGACGGCTCGCAATAATCCCGCAGGGTCTGTACAACATGCCCCAACACCTCGCAGGCGACGCAGCACAGCCCAGCCAATGAATTCTGATAGCTCTGACGACGACCAAAATCCAAGTTCTTCTGAGGATGAAGACGTTCGAGAAGTGCAACACATGAATGCACCGTTATCCAAGCGCCGGCGCGTCAACAATGATGATGACAGCTCTAACAGTAGTGAAGGGGCATCGTTCGATCGGTACTCACGCGCGCAGAGAGGAATTGTCTTCCATCCTCGCCTACCGATCGCCGCATACACGCATCAATCGTCAACCGACGCCACACAGGTAAGATCCCTCAAACTTTGCTTCAATCTATTCAGCAGTCACCACACGTGGAGTTCGTGGCAAGTCCCGCGGTGTTGCGAGGTTTGAATTCGTTCGGATTCGGGCTAGGACTGTCAATAATGCATTGCAGGCGAGCTCTTTGGGATGACGAGGTCTCTTCAAGCGAGAAAGGCACCAACCTGTGGGATTTTTCGTTTTAAACCGGCTACCAAATTCCCCCAAGGTCTCCAGCTTTGACGACCTGATCAGCGCGCTAGCGACACTTCATAAGTTCAGCCAAGACTTCTACAACAGTGAAACGACGGACTTCATTTCGACGGCAAAGGATTTCGTCATAAACTATGCCGACCATGCACGTCCCGACTCGACGATGCCGCGACTACTCGCTTTCTGGATTAACGGGAAATCAGCCTTTTCCGCAGCAAAATTCTCTCAGATGGCTTGAGTGAAGCGACAAAGGTATCAGCTCAGTTTTGCCGAAGCGACGACAAACTCGCAGCCCTCCGAGACTCAAGCCAGTCCTGGAAGCCATCGGTCTCAGCGCGTTCTCGTACAGCCGACAATGAGAAGAATTCTCGTGCACACCGCGCGTCAACTACTAGCCGTATTCCGTCAGAGGTCTACTCACAGCTCCCCCTCGGTGAGGACGGACACAAATTGTGTTTGAAATACCTCTCAAAGTCGGGCTGCCAGTTCTCAAAATGCTCAAACACACATTTCCGACCAAACTCGCTAACAGACGGAGCTAGGAAGCTCATTTCGGAGCGTTGGGGGTCTCGGGACACAGTTTACCGATTTATGACTCCCCAAGCATACCTTTCAACAGCCGACTAGAACGCCACCTCATCCAAGCCACGAGGATGAGGAAAATATGCGCTACAAAATCTTCATGTCAACTTTGAGTCAAATTCGTGCCGGTTAACCAAGCTACCATTTTCGAGAATCATAAACCAACGATTTCCGGATTACAGCCGCCAACACCTCGGTCAACAATGGTGGACGACGTCGACGAAGATCAAGTTCAGTTTTGGTCCAACTTAGCGGAACAAGGCAAATGGAAACTTGCGAAGGTCGTGCGGCTCCTTCGCGGACAAACATCATCCGATCCAAGGCCCAACAAAGATCTATACGAAGTACCGTCGCCAGTGGAGCCCACGCTAGCGCCGATCGTTAGCAAATGGAACGATATAGTTCGCCACGGTGTACGACCACAGTGGACCACCGGCTTGCCTCCAAGACAGTCAGTACGCGCTCGCAATCACTCTGGTATTCATAACCTGTCCGAGCAGATACGTCGTCATCTGCGCACTGGTCAAATTGAGGGACGATACCTCATCGTTGCCTCACGCCTCATTTCACAATGGCCAGAAGTGTTTGTTAGCCCACTCGGAGCAGTCGACAAGACGGGATCAACAACTGGTGATATCCGTCTAATTAACGACTACTCGATTCCGCACGGTCAATCAGTCAACGACTTCACGGATCGG
Organism: Phytophthora constricta; assembly: GCA_011947335.1. Classification (NCBI taxonomy): domain Eukaryota; phylum Oomycota; class Peronosporomycetes; order Peronosporales; family Peronosporaceae; genus Phytophthora; species Phytophthora constricta. Next base: position 33,834 of record JAAVTI010000321.1, read on the forward strand.
GAGAACTTCCCGTCGATTTCGTACAACCCTCCTCGGGATATCGCTAAGCGAATCCACCATCTTACATCTTCTCACTTCGGAGAATGTGTATTGATGATGCTCGGGGATGTTTCGGGCGCTTTCCGCCACATCCCGATACATGCTGACTCGGTTCACATGTTCGCCTTCGTCTTCGAAGGTCTTCTCGTTATCGATCTTTCGTGCGGGTTCGGCTGGTGTGGATCCCCAGCCTTTTTATTCGCTCGCAGGTTCCATCATCAATGCCCTGTATGAACACGGCAACAAATTGAACCGCCAGTTTTCTGGCAACGTGTGGTGTGATGACCACACGTGCATCGAAATTGACACCGGATCGACATGTTTCGATGCCAACCTGTCACTACGACGATCGATGGCTACTGTCTTAGGACCCACAGCAATCAATGAAAAGAAATTTACGGTTTGGTCCACCAAGTGCAAAGCCTTGGGGCTTTTGTGGGATACGAAGACCGCGACAGTATCCGTTCCCGCTGAAAAGCTCGCTAAGGCATCAAAACGGGTTCTCAATCTACTGTCGGACGGAAATGCTTCACGAACCACAATGCTTCAGGTTATCGAAGCCTCCGTCACGTGGTCAGCTGTTTCCCACCCGCTCGTGCCTTTCTGCAATGTCTGCAAGAAGCAGCGTCGGGGTGTCCAAAGTACGGTAATCGCTCGCTCTCAGCATCAACGATCGAAGATATTAGATGGTTTCTCGCCGTTCTACGAAATCCGACACGTTTCAACGCCATACCCGTCATTTATTTCGCAGAGCTATCAGAACCACAATTTCATGTGTACATGGATGCAAGTGGAGACGGACTGTGCTCACTGAGCCCACTCTAAAAGGTACATTCGTCAACAATTTTCGAATGATGACCTGCGCAATGACTCTATCAATGTCCGAGAGCTCCGCAGCGCAGTCCTTGCGGCTCTGCATTGGGGTCCATATTGGTCTGCAAAAGTACAACAGCGCGCACGCACGTCCAGTTTCATATCGACAATACAAGTGCAGTTGCCTGGGCAAACCGACGCGCGAGCCGAAATCCAGTGGCAAAAATGTACAAGCGACTACTCTCTCGCCGAGTTTCAGTACAATCTCGTTTTTCCGCAGCGCACATTGCAGGAAAACTTAACGTAATGGCCGGCGCCGGATCTCGCGTGTGGGCGACTGACCACCCTCTTGCTGATGTATGGGCTAACATGTCGTCTTCGTGGACACAGACTCATCTAGAAGAACCTTTCGACAATCTATCCACTGTCTGGGGTCGATGCTCCGTCGAAACGCCCTGGCAGACTCTACCGCTACCACGTACACTCGGCATTGGGATCAGTGGTGCCGCTTCGCTAAACGAATGAGCTGGTCAAAATGGCTAACACCCTCGACAGCCTCGAAGCGGCTGGGGTACTTTGCCACGTACTGCTGGGCCGGAGGATGGAACACCCACCACACCGGAAACCACCACTCAACAATCAAGCTAAAACTCGCCAGCATTCGCTGGTTTCATCGACGCCATAAGAATCTGTCACTTCCGACAAGCCCGAGGCTTGAGGTGCTACTCCAAGGTATTAAGCGCCTATCATCCCCGCGGCGAAAGAAACAACCGCTGACTCCGCCATTTCTACGCGTGCTACACCGCTCTCTCGATCTCTCAAAACCGAGACAGCGCTTGCTCTGGGGAGCATCGTCATCGGCTATTTCTTTCTTCTTCGGCGGTCCGAATTCCTCAAAATTGGCAAAACGCGCCGGTTCTTCTGCCTAAAAACCAACAACGCATTCTTCTCCGACGACAACGGCAGGCGAGTGACGCGACACCTTGCCACGTCCGTAACAATTGGTCTCGAAGGAGCGAAGAACGACCAATTTGGTCGGGGTGCATGGCGCACGATGAACGCTTCCGGCGACAGACTGCTGTGTCCATTGAAAGGCCTCCACCACATTATCCATGCACGGAAACTGCTAAAGGTTGAATTCAACCGACATCTATGTGCGTCACTCACAGCCCGCCAAGTCGTGAAAGCCATCAAGAACACGGCTCGAAGGATCGGCGTCCCAACGTCCAACTATTCGTCACACTCGATTCGAATTGGAGGCGCCACTGCGTTAGCAGCTGGAGGCGCGAACAAGCTTTCTATAAAATTCCTCGGTCGATGGCTATCCAATTGCTACGAAGAATATCCGAGGCTGGCGGCCACGGTGTCAAAGGGGCTATCTCAACAAATGGTGCGGCGAGCCAAGTCATCGCGCGCGGCAAGCAAATAACCTCAGCAATGGGGCCGCTCACCACGCCCTCCGACTCGATCGCAGCAAACATATGTATCTCTTTGCCCCAACGTGACTTTGCGTTATGGAAATGAAGCGTTATTCCTATCCAGAGTGTTTTCGTGGACCCGTTCGGATAGTATGCTTGCGAGAACGGCAAGTAGAAGAGCTGGAAGTGGTTGATACCAAACATGAACATACCATTAAATAACCAACTTCCAGGCGTGATTGGTGCAGTCAACTTTTTCCATGCCGCAATCCACGAATTTTGTCGAGTCAAGGACTGAACGAGTGAGCGAGACGATAGACGCTGGAGCTTTCCATTTGTCGAATTACTCTGGAGCACCTTGTCGATGGATGAATCGTTGAACTTTTCTGCTGAGTCTGACACCCTTCGGAGTTGAAAGCGCTTCATCATGGTTTCATAGCTGGCAGTCTTGACCTGCACTTCATAAAGTTTCCGGGCGGGAGTCGAGACATGAGCGAGGGTTTGCTTAAGCTTCGATCAGACGTAGACCTGGTGAGTCTTGGGGTAGAAGGATTGGTCGCCATTGTTGGATGTTTGTGGTCTTGCGCGGCGAAATTGATTCTGAGCAACTCTTATGTTAGAAAGTCTAAGTGGGAAATGTCGAGCTCCATTGATGCGCCATAAATACAAGTATGTGGCGCCCCTGTCTTTGTGAATGCCACGCATTGCTATTCGCGACACTCGCTTTACAGGTCTATAAAACGATTCCAGGTATTGCAACACTCTCTGATTAACCTAACAAACAATAAATTTTGCGGTGGGTCAATGGCATGCAGACTTGATTTACAGCATCTCCACGACAGCATGTACTTAAACTATTTTATTTAGTGTATGCTTAGCTGGGAAATTGAATCCTTAGCTAAACGTCGGAGGAAAAATCCCTTCTTAATTAACCAAATTTACAATTTATACAGCGGATGCGTGGATATGAACGATTCATGCGTCCTATTCCAATTTTTGCAAGATCGCATACCTCAATTTACTCGATTCGTGCCATGGTCAACACCGTCTTATTATCTTAACGATATTTCTATCTGGGTGCTGCATCGCAGTTCTCACAGCCCGCATGGTCACGAACAATTCCACAGTTTCAGTCTTCGTTCAGCAACTTGCATTGTAGGTAGTCATGGAAACCTCCATGCAACGGACCGATGCTTTCTATTCGAGCAGCAATAACGGATACCCCAATTCACTCGCGTTGCACTTGTTGAACGCCAATCTCTTGAGGACAACAATAAAGCTCTATCGGGATGCTGCATCGCATTTCGCAGCAAATTTCAATTTTATCTCAGTGTTACAAGGTCCCTGTGTCGGTCTCGAAGACGTGGGAATCGATGCAATTGGAAGGATGCTGAAGCACAGGTACATACCTTGATGGTTAAAAGTTTTGTGTTGGGGAAGGCGTTCAATGCGACGTATCCCAATTGGTGATTGCCAGCAATTACTATCAGTTCTACCTCAGATTAACATGCCAAATGGTTTTTGAACTTGTGGCATCTCTCTGTCTCGCTCGAGCGTGTGTCGTGCTCTTTAAGATCAACCTTGTGAGGTGTGGTGGTCGGATTGGAGGCAGAATAAGTGTATATTCTTGACACGCTTATAACAGGTTTATAGGGTGGCTAGTGATATTGCCCACACAATACTTAACACTTCACGAAGTATTCATATGCCGAACGAATTTATACTTATATTCTTCGCTCACGACAGTGTTGGAGTTGTTCTTTTGCTGAGGGAAGATATGAATCATCGAACAAATCTCGAATCGCAGTGTCAGCACGAGCACTGTTAGGATGATTGTCATCGCGTCTGTAGGAAGTTTTAAGAAGAGTTGGTGACGAGGAACTCTGTTACTACAAACTCAAAAATACGTGCAAATAAAGTTTCATGTCTTACCTGGGACTTCGCAATGGTGGATGTCTTGCTGTGGTTGCTTTACGAGGAAGGAGCGCTACGGATGGTGCACGCTTAGCACCTGCGCCACCGTTGTTGACGCTACTCGGTTGGCGTGGTGAAAAACTGTCACACTTGGAAGCGTCAACAGCTAGGTGACCTCTTTGACCACACCGTGGGCAGATGATATTTGACATACGCATCAGGTGCCAAGTGCTGGGGAGTGGGCGTTGCATAACCAAAAGAGTTAGTGAGATGTGATAAGCTCTCTGTCCTCATGACAACTTGGCATTGATAAACGTACATATTAACGTGAGCGCTCGGGTAAGAGATCCCGCACTCCATGCGCTGCTGGCGCCAGTCCTCGCGGTCCTGACTGAACTTGCGAAGTTTTTTCACTGTGGCGTGAACTTCAGGCTTGCTATCACGAGTCGCAGTAAGCATTACGTTTTCGTAGTATCGTCGATCAATCGCTAGAGCTTGTACGTCCGTGATAGCTTTGATATCGAAGATGGCACCACGCTTCGAAGTCACAAACGGTAGTTCTCCAGCGATATCACCAGGCCCAATTAATGTTAGCTCCACGTTTACAATTTTCTCGGGGTTCTTTCGTGACGATGGCTGTGAAAGCACCAGTCGACGCTTACTAGCATCGTTTCCTGCTGTCTCAAGAGTCCAATTAATGCGCTCCATAACTTCTCCTGAGGTCACGATATACATCCATTTTGCCTCGGTTCCAGCATGGTAGAGATAATCCTGCGTTTGTTCAAGAGCACCACACTATCTGTTGTTAGCTAGGCATCAAAAAAATTAAACAATATATAAACTCCTTACATTATTCGTGAAATGTCTGGATCGCATCGCGCTAACAAGGCGCATTTTCTCTAGCATGGGCAATGGTTAGACATATCAGTAAAGATAAAAGCGTTGACAGACATGTACATTTTGACTTACCATGTTTCTCCCAGTTCCTGAAGAGGTGCATCCTGTCCAGAACCTCGGCATTATTGTAGTGCGATGCCTCCATTGAAGCAGTCCGCACCAGGCGGATGTAGTCGGCTCGCTCGAGACAGATAAGGTCGCAACTTTCTGTATACTGTGAAGCTTTGATGGTAGCGTTGCGTCTGGCCGAGGGATTCAGCAACACGATTTCGCCGAACATAGCTCCTGGCCCGAGGTTAGCCACCATAGCCCCATAATCTGCAGTAGCGTTTTGGCTGTTGATATCGGAACTCAAACGGCGAGACATCCGTCGCTGCTTCGTCATCGATAGCATTGGTGGGGGTGTTGCAGACGCCACCACAGCGTCTACTGGTTTCTCGATTTTGACGTACACATCAACGAGTCCGTCGACGACGATGTAGCAGCGATCGCCCGTATCACCCTGGCGGATGACAAGTCCTTGGCTTTTCACCTTGATAAGCTTCATTTGTCGGCAAATTTCCCGGCGGATGTACTCTGGTGCAGAACCGAAAATGTTGTTGCTGTATTGCTTGCAATTCTGCAGCATCCAGCTGTAGACTAAATCCAAGCTGTGTTCGTTGCGCAACGCTGGCTCGTCCTTGAGAATGGCTTTTGCTGCAGCCACGCGTTGCTGTTCTTCAGGTGACTTTGCAGCATTTTCAGTAAGTGTAGCGGAACTTCAGGCTTGGGGGCGACAAAAAGGCTACCATGGCGAGTAGATGGTTGCCTGATGCTGCCACGCGGAAGCAGACGACGCGAGGAATGTCGGCGTAGTGTTGGAGGGTCATTTGCATCTAGCATCCTCGATAGCTCTGGAAGTTCTGTCATGACGTATATGATGACACCTTCGACTTCACGCAACTACTTTAAACCTGTGGAACCAGTGATGTCAGGCTAGATGTCCTCACGAGAACTTCGTGTCGTTCTGACACACCTCTAATAATACGAAGTCATCGCGTCCATTTTGAAAATCTCCGTCTCATGGACTGCTATTGCTGGGATTCGCGCACACTAATGAACTGGGGGAATCGATGTTGTTGAAAGTGCTCAGTTGAAGTTGACTCCAATTCAAGTATCGTTAGTGCACGCCAAAGACCTTACTGTCTCGCTTTTGAGCTGCTGAAGCCTACCGATAGAATACGAGAACACTAAGCCTTGGGGTGTAGGCTGGAAAGTCGATATAGCCGCGAGGGCCAGGCATACGCGTGCCGAACCAAGTGTCGAAGCCCGCAGGTTCGTTGAGCGGCCAGTCGTTGCAGTAGCGCTCGGCCAGATCAGGGTTAGACATGTACGGGCGTCCAAAGCTCACAAGGTCCGCAGCACCACTACGCAGCACACCCTCAGCCGTGTCCCGCGTGTAGCTGTTCGCCGCGACCACAGTGCCCTTGAAGTTCTTCTTCACGTCGAATGGTTTGGTGAGTGGGCCCTTGTCTTGAAACCCGAAGCCGAAGCCGTCGAGAGTGGCCAGGTATGCCAATCCGTACGTGCTCAGCTTTTCAGCCACGTAGCAGCACATGTCGTAGTTGTCAGCGCTGCCGGTGTCTCCGTAGAAGCCGTTGGGGGACAGTCTCAGCCCAATGCGATCGGCAGGCCATTCCTTCTGGAGTGCCTCGACCAACTCAATCAGAAACCGAGCTCGGTTCTCAATGGAGCCGCCGTACTTGTCGGTTCTCTTGTTAGTCGACGACTGCAGGAACGTGTCTGGCAGATAGCCATTGGCCGCGTGGATGTCCACGCCGTCAAACCCAGCTTCCTTTGCAAGTCGTGCAGACTTGCAGAACTGGTCAATGACGTCCGGAATCTCTTCCGTCTTGAGCTCACGACAGAGTTCATAAGGAGCTTGCTCTGCGTTCACATTACGGGTGTGACCAGAGACTGGAGCGATAGCTGAAGGGCCGACGACGTCTCCATTGAAACTCGGATGGCCCTGACGCCCGATGTGCCAGATCTGCAGGAAGATTTTGGCTCCTTTGGCGTGCACTGCTTCCACTACAGGCTTCCACGAGTCGCGGTGAGCTTCCGTGTACATGCACGGAGCTCCGTACCAGCCGAAGCCTTGCACGGATACGGCCACGGCCTCCGTGATGACGAGGCCAGCTCCGGCTCGTTGCGAGTAGTACTCGACTTGCATCGGACCGGCCTCGTTTGTCACCGGGTCGCAACGAGCTCGAGTGAGAGGCGAGAGCACGATGCGGTTCTTGAGCTTCAGGTCCTTGGTAAGCTGGTACGGCGTGAAGAGCGTGTAGTCCTTGAGTGGCACCGTCATGACGGACAAGTTTTCCAAAGTGGTGGAGTGGAGCTGCAGGAGTTGGTTTGTCTTGGAGCGAGCGAATTTGAGAATGAGAGGACGGATGGCGACGACTGGAAGGCAGAGCGCGAAACACTGGAGAGACGCACGTTGAAAGATTTGCAGCTTCAAGTAGCCGAGATGAGCTTTGGTGGTCGACGAGCTTGGATAGTGTACTATAGTAAAACTCCTTCCTGTTTCTTAGTTTTGCCTACAGTATCAATACATCGCTTCATTATATAAAGTTCATTGCACGTAATCCGAGGAAGCAGAACCAGGCGTGATTACAAAAGCCCGAGAATGGGGTGTCTCTTTGACTAAGGGGAGTCGGAGACGTTTGCGCTGACGTCAGCGCCCTCTTGACTTCAAACACGCACAAGGCAGTCGCAATGTGTGGGGAATCTACCAACCTGGGCGAGAATGGATATCGATTGCGGGATCGCCACCACTGACTGCTGGTCTGCAGGTGAATGTCGGTGCTGCTTGACTTCGTCGGCACATAGTGAAGGTGGCGATTTCGGAGCTTGCAGCCGTGGTGGCATCTTGCATACATACTGAAGACGAGCAAGCCGGATTGGCAGAAAACAGATCAGTAAAACAATAGCACACAATTCAACTTGCCAACAAACCAGGCCGGATTTGCCATACCATGTTACTTCGAAGTAAACAGCGACTGAACCGCAATGTGTTCTTCGTGCTAATATTAATAACACACGAGCGATAGCAAGCGGCCGAGCTATCATGCAACTTGCATTGCAAGTGACGTAGCTGTAGAAAGGCACCCACCGACAGCAGCTTCATCAGCTGCAACGTGATGTTCAAGTGGAATATCTGGGATTCCATCCCCGCAGCTCCGCAATCCTGGTAAACAAACCCGCCTGGCGGTCGTCTGTGCAGACGTTCCCAAGCTATCACAAGACAAGCAGTGCTGATGCTGAGGTATTGAAGTTCAAGGACGATTCGGTGTACTTTCACCGGAAGAGCGAGCTGGATAACGAAGATAGAGAGAAACTAACTAGCAGCACATCGGAGAGGTTCATCTAGAGGTCATAAAGCTATATAGTAGCCACAGTCCACAAAGATTCGTGTTTGAGCTGTTAGACATTCATAAACTCTGTGTTTTCTACCGTATGTATTGTTGCTCCTTCGGTATCTGCATCCTTCTTTTCGTGACTATACTTACGATTCCGTAGCATACAGCTGATGCACCACATCAGCGAAGTGCTTAGCAAGTTTAGGTCGCTTGGGCTTCAATGTGGGGGTGACGAGATCATTCTCTACCGTGAAAGCTTCGTTTGTTAAGAAAATCTTCTTCACGCGCTCAAAGCCGTGCAGCCCGTCCGCGCGTGCAACAGCATCCATGTCTTGCAAAATCACCTTTTCGAGTTCGCGTCTCTGCTCAGCATCTGTCTGCCAGTTTGGAAATGACGACTGCTCGACAACTGCCTCGTCGGGCACTACGACTCCCACAAGGTAGCTCTGCAGTGAATCTCCCTGCACGAACACTTGACCAACAAACCTGCTCTTTGGTACACACCTTCCACCTTCTCCGGAGCAATGTGTTCGCCCTGCGAAAGCTTGAAAATGTGCTTCTTGCGGTCAACAATGCTCAGCGTGCCATCAGCATTCCAGCGACCGATATCGCCCGTAGCATACCAGCCGTCATCGTCCAGCACTTCACGAGTAAGTTCCGGCTGCTTGTAATAGCCCGAAAACACGTTCGGCCCCTTCATCAACACTTCGCCGTAGCCCTCACTGCTCGAGTAGTTCATCTCCGGCACATCTGCGAGTCGAATAGCCAGGCCAGGTAGTGGCGTACCTACGTGAGGACCCTGCGGCATATCTGCGCTTGAGCAAGCAACGCCACCTGAGGCTTCCGTGATGCCGTAAGCCTCTAGCACTGGTACGCCGAAAACATACTGGAAAAACTCCTTCACTTCGCTTGTGATGGGGGCAGCGCCAGTGAGTATTTGGCGCACATTGCCACCTAGCGTCGGCTTAAAGCGGTCGAACACTGCAGCATCATACTTGTCATGGTGCAGTACGTTCAAGCGTTTCTTCTCCTCCAACGCGCGATAGAATAACTCAACTTGCTCGGCGTCGCCGCTGGATGCTACCTTGTGCTTCAATTGGTCGAAGATGCGGTTCATTAGCCGAGGCACTGCCACGAACACTGTCGGATGCAGCGTCTGCACATCGTCTAGAAGCCGTGCAATACTTCCGTGGTAAAACCCGATGGCCGCGCCCTCGGTAATCATCAGAGCATGCAAAAATCGCTCCGCCACATGCGGCAGCGGCAGGAAGCTAAAATACACGTCGTCCCGGTTCGCTCGAATGATGGGACGATAGGCGTTCACAGCGCTCACAAAGTTTGCGTGCGTGACCAGCACGCCCTTGGGCGTTCCCGTGGTGCCTGACGTGTAGCAGATCGTGCTAAGGTCCTCGGGTGTCGGTGGGTCAGCCGCAGCCGGGTGATTCCTTCCAACGGCGACAACCTCCTCCAGCGTCCAGATCTTCACTCCATGCGCTTGTGCTTGAGCCAGCTGCTCCTCACTCACGTCAGTCTCATACTGGACGATCGTCCGCAGGTGCGGACATTGCGGCAAACACTTCAACAGTGCGTGGGTCTGTGCTTTGGCACAGAAGACGACGTGCATCTCGGTGTGGTTCAAAATGTAGGGCACCGTGCTCGGTCCGAGCGTGTCGTAGAGCGGCACGAGCGTGTACGCCATGCGATTGCAGCTCTGCTCAACGAGCGTCCACTCGTACTGCGACCTGCTGAAGACGCCGACCTTGTCTTGCCGCTGGAGCCCCAGCGCGCACTTCATGCCAGCTGCCGTCTCGTCCACATGGACTAGAAAGTCCGCAAACGTCCTCCACTGGTACCCGCCGAGTGCGACGCCCGTTTTGGGGTCCACCAGGCGACTGCCAAACATGGGGCGAGAGCCATCGTCCACCTTGGCGCGGTCCAGTAAGTTGGTGTAGAGCGTCATGTGCGGCTCGTATAGCGTCGGGATGGGGCACGCGCGTGCTGGACCACGACCGACTGAGACCGGCTCGTCCACGAGCTCTTGTGAGTAGGTGACGGAGGACGGAGAAGCGACTGCAGCAGACGTTGAGGTGGTTAGCGATCGGAGCCACCGAGGGGCCAGGCGGCTGGTGGAGTGCGCGATTGGAAGCCGTTGCAAGCGCTGCATGTTGGTGGCGGACGATTCAAGTTCTGATCAGGTCCGCGGAGGGAGTGGAGGGAGTGGGTGAGGGACTGCAAAGACCTGCGGGGATTAAAGCGGAAGAAAGGGCGCCATGAACATCGAAAGTGTCGTGGATTGATAAAATTCCTCAAGGAAAGGTCAACGTAAACACGGCTGTTTAGTATACGTTGTGTTAGTGCTTTTGGGTTTAGTACAGTACTAACTGTAAGTTGCAATTGAGCAGAATCACAAGAGAGTTCCGAAAGGAACAAACCCTTTGAAGAGACTAAGCAGCCATTAGCCAATAGTATGACTTCGTTCTGCATTTTTAACTAATCATCATCAAGTAGGGGTAGAGATAACTCATTCTGGCTTATTTCAGGAATTGTCCGGAATTACTATGAGTTTGTGAATAAGTGCCAATAGTAAAGTCAGGATTAATTGTGACTTATCGTATAACTAGGATTTTGATCGGAAGAAACTGATGTAGCTACAACGCTACCATTCCAGCAAAAGCCAACCGACAAGAGAAAAATATGCAAAGAGCGCCGCGTGGGTTCGATACACCCGCTGGAACCGTTGGACAAGAGCTGGCTGCAGTAAAGGTGTTTAATGAATTCCTCGTGTCAGCAGGCCTAAGCAGCGAAGGTCTAGATGAAAAGTATTTGCCGCTCTCTCTTCAAACTAGTGCACCTATGCAAAATTTCTATTCATTATTGACGTTTTTTCAATCTTTCTCCACACTAGCAAAAGTGGTAAAGCTCGAGCAGCTGATGTTTTTTTGCAAAGTCCACGGCTTTAGGCTATTTCTCACAAATTGTTAACCTACTCAGAGAGCGCTACAGTGATTACTTACAAGATTCTAAGCGTATTGCTAAAATTCGTGACAAAATGACGAGCGCTATTGACGAGCGCAATCTTCGCTCGAACGTTCAAACTAATGATGCGCCTGGTTGTACGTTAATTGATTTGTGCGAGCTAGTTGAGCATCTAGCGGTTTCTGCTGATGTGGCAACCGGTCTTAAGTCTGTGCACGATGCAGCTTTGTTAATATTGATGTGGCATACTTTTGGTCGCGCGATTGATACTTGTTTCGCACAGAAGCAACAACTCTCACTCTCAGCTTCTGGCGAGCTCTTCCTGCACATTGCAAAAATTAAGACATCTGTTGTCAAGGGAGTATTAATTTACAAGTCTGCTGAACGCTGGCAACAATGCATGATGCATGCTTTTTATTTGTTATGACTAACCCTCAGAATATCTGTTCCCGCTAGTTCCTCTTTGGCTGTGCCGGACTTACCGGGAGGCCAAACATACACACAGGAGGAGACTGTTATTTTCTGGGAGAGCCTACAAACCGATACAGAAAACGTTAGTCAACCGGTACAAAGGCGCGAGCGAAAGCGACCCAACATTGCCAGCTACGTTACCGAAGTTATTCGTGACTGCATGATGGACATGCCTGCCGCCATCCACAGCGCTATAACACCGAATATGACTAGCCATTCGTTACGCCGAGGGACCGCTGCTTATGCAAACGCCTCGCCAAAACTGGATCTCTACGAGAGGAGCGTGGCTGCTTGAGTCGCTGAAAAACCTTCGCATACATTGGAACAATTACACGTGAGGCCCAAAGCGTAGCAAAAGTACTGGCTGGATACTGAGGTATAGCGGGATCGGCCAAAATCTAGTTAAGGCCCGATCAGCTTCCCACGGCGCCCATACACCGACTAACGGAGGGGTACTCCGATAGATCCGTGATCAGCTGAACGTGTTGTCACCTTGTGTACCCGTTGGCGGGCTGGATCTGCTCTCTCGGGACCGCGAGGATGCTAGAAGGTGTCGATCGACCGTCTGGTGTGACGCGGGATGGGTGGAGCAGCGCGGAAGTCTTCGCTCTACGTCTGGTTATTTGTTCCAGTTCTGGAGGCGACTTAGTCGAGCTTCGTTCTGGCGACCTGGTCTTGATCCGAGGCCGGAATGCCTTTGTAGGATGTTCTCCTCCTTTCCTTTGACTAACTTGCCGCTTACTATAGCGGGGTCTTGAGAGTTGTGAGTCGAATGCGGTCGACGGCTAAGTAGTTGAACTCCGATCGATCGAGGGTTACAAGCAAAAGCAAACAATAGTGTAGGGCAAAACTGGCCAGTATACTGTCCAGTTTACCGCTGACACATAAAGTTCCTCGCTGTCGACCAATAAGGGGCGCAGGCCAATGTTGATCCTGTCTCCCGAAGACTTGAGGGGACTTGTGCTCTTGGATGCAAATTCGGTTCTGTTTACAATGGCCCCCTAGAAGGGAAATGATACTCGCACTACCCCAAAACTCCAGCGGCACTACCCCGTGCCATTTGTTCGGTACGCGAAGCGGTACACTGCGACTTTGGAGCACGTTTTGGCAGACAAGCTTCCGCACGATTTTCATCCGAAGCTGTCAGTCTAATTAAAACTTCATACGGAGTACTACATTTGCACTGCAGTTGAACAGAACATCGTCTGCGACTATTAGTTTTCACTTTGATATTGCTTACATCGCACCAAGTACTTCTTCACATCCTTTGTCTTCAATAATTTCGATGCTAGATTTAGTGTCACCTCCAGCTGAAACGTATCAACCTCGATATGAAGCCCAAGAAGCCATGAACCCCCAAGCTCGACAGCATGGGTACGCTTTAGTTACGAAGCGTACGTACAATGACAAATCAGGAAATGTTCGTCGCGTCACCTACACGTGTAACCGGCACGGGCAGTATAAAGACTGCGGAAGCTTGTCTGCCAAAACGTGCTCCAAAGTTGCATTGTACCGCATCGCGTACCGAACAAATGGCACGGGGTAGTGCCGCTGGAGGTTTGGGGTAGTGCGAGTATCATCCCCCAGAAGGGAGCATTTTGCTCCTTTTACGTGTTTTATGAATTTTATTGCTCCGTGCTTTAGTATAGCCAATCGTATCGACGAGTGTAACGGGGCTAGGTGAGATTTTTCACGATTGGTGAAACTTTAACCAGAAAATCTGCTGAATTCCAGTGAAACACGTGAAAATGATGGAAAACGCAAGGTCCGATGGTGGATACGCGGGCCAAAACACGGCCAAATGGCGGCAAAAACTAGACGATCAAATCATAAGCTATTATGAACCCTCGCTATCACCACTCAATGAAAGCAGGTAGGAATCTGGATATTTGTATGGACGATGAGTCCATACAAAACCTTCATTCGTACCAGCTTTGGTTCGCTCGCCAAGTATGCGTACCGCATTTGCAGACGCAGAGGACAGAAAGCTCGTGGTGCTCGCTCACGAGTATGAGTGCCAAGGGAAGTGCATCGTTTGGAAGGATCCAGCACGGAATATGCGGCGTAAGCTGTCGCCTCAAGAACTGGAGAACAGACTGCGTGCACTCAAGCGGACGTATGACAGGATTTTTGCAAGCTTCCTTACCCTTTCTTTTCAGCAACCCCACGGATCTCTAGTGACGATCGACGCCGTCCCGCCTGCGTTGGCTGACTCCGTCTGATGACCTCTGTAAAAGTTGGTGGAGCGTTTCAAGCTATATACAGCAGTTTATCGGCGGCGGACGTCCGACAGAGATCGGGAAAGACGGAGGAGAATACAGGAGAAATATTTCCGTCCGCAATTTCGGGCATCATCAATGTTATTGGGGAAGTGGACACGTGCGACGTATTTCTTGACGTGGGAGCTGGTCTCGGAAATGTTGCAGCGCAGTTCGCGCTGCAGACACGGGCAGGCCGGTGTCTTGGCATTGAAAAGAGGAACGAGCTCTGTCTTAGAGGTTCTCAGTTCTTACAATCGCATGCACCACGACTATTACTACTCCAAAAGTGAGCCTAATTCAAGGGGATGTCATGGATATGCCGCTATCTGCGTGTCCACCATTTCCAGAGGCGCCCATAATTTTCCTCAACGATTTACGAGGCCGTCAAATTAGTCGTGCAGGAGGAACTCTGCCGTATGCAACGAGCTCGACTGGTTTTTCTACGTTTAATTACTGTCCTCGTCATTGGACATCGTGTCCCAAGTCTTCTGTTTGAAATGGACACACGTAACTACAACATTTGGCCGAGGAAGTTGGAAGGCAGCCCCCTTTCAATTTATGTGTACAAGCAAAGGTAACAGGCTCGCTTGCAGACGAGGTGAAACTAATTTCCTCGAGAACAAATTCTGGATTGTTGCAAAAGCAGCACCAAACGAAGGTGTGCCACAAACAACAGAGCCTCCGCGACAGCAGAATTAACGAACACGTAGACGCAGAATTTGTTATTAGCCGGCTACTGTCCATGATATCTTCCTCACACTTCCGCTTACTCGTATATGTTCCCCATTAATTTACCGTATGGAAATCAGCATTGATGCACTTCTCCCACTGCATTCAGCGCTAGCACTACAAAGTAGACGCACCTCACGCATTTGCGCCAACACGCTTTATCCTCTCCACCCTCGGCATGAATGTGACGTGGCCATGGACAAGATGGCAGCGGTGTACTTATTGGCGTCTAAGTCTCGCGATCAGCTACACCGCTTTCACTACTTTGACGACCTCGGCCACGTCCTCTGCCAAGGCTGCCGACACTGCTTCTTCCGCACCGTCGAGCTGCGCGTTCACAGATAGCCGTCGTGATACCACCAACGCTGTGACGAAAACTGTCTCTTCCACGGCCCCTACCACGGCCCCTGCCACGACCCCTCTCGTGGTCCCTGCCTCTACCGCCAACACCAGTAGAATTGGAACGGCGCGCAGACGTCGAGAGATCATTGTCTTCGCCTTGTCCTTCTTGACCGTAAATTTAACTTGCGATGCCATTTGGATCGGTGGTACCGCCGTTTATATCACTATCACTGTCGTCGTTACTACTGCTACCACCGTCAAGACTCCCGTCAACCTCATATTACACTGACGTTGGTATCGCCATCGAAATCACTACTGCCGCTGTCAAGACAGCTACCACCACCGCCAACTGGACTTCGCTAAGATCGTTAATAGTGCACCCAGGTACATCTTTAGTTTGCACGTTGGTGCGAAAGTTGCGCTACTCAACGTGACTAGCCATTTTGTCGCGTATCTTGCTAATCGTTTTAGAATCAGCAAGCGAATTAGTGTAGCGCTCACGCAGCATATTCACTTTTGCGAAAATTACCCCAGAGATGTTGACTTGGTCAGCATACCATCCGCAGCACGAACCTAGATCCTTTTTTGTCTGAATGAAAATTGAAAACGCTGTTACAAGTGAGTACAGGTTTTGAGTTGGGAGAGCAACTTCTTCACTATAAGAACCCACCTCGCTAAAGTATACCATACATACATAGCATAATGGTTCGCAAAAGGAGTCAAAATGACCCTTTGGGCGGCGATGGGCCACTCCTACTAAATACGACTCGGGACTTACGGCAGGTCCTTCGTAAAAGGGGTCAAAATGCCCCTTCTGACAACGCTGTTACATTTTACGGCAGGTCCTTCGTAAAAGGGGTCAAAATGCCCCTTCTACAACGTTACAGTACTACTCGCATCGGTCACTGATTGGATGATAAACAACCTAGTTTGTGATTGGCAATTGAAAGTCAATCAAATGCCCCAAAGCTTGACGTAAATTTCCCATCATTCAGGCATCCTGTCACTGAAAATAGGGTGTCAGGCGTGCATGTATAGCCAAGGAATCCAACTTGCGCGTGCGATTTCGCGCCATTACCATAATGGTGGAGGTAGTGGCGCAAAAGAACGGGCGCAAGGCCATGTTGACGAGTGGGGATGAGGAGAGGCTGTTGCGGGGATTCTGGCGAGCACATACTGCGTTGTAAAAGTAGTTGCGATAATGAACTAAGCTTGAGCACAGGGGTGTTCTGATGCAAGCGAAGCTGGTTTTAGTTAGTATTTTCGAATCCGTGTATTTGTGTTGTTTTCAGTATACTCGCCATCTCAAATGGGTAATAGGCTGTGATTCACTATGCAATATAGTAACTGTATACGATGATGCACAAATGAATATCGAGCGTAATCCAATATATATATGGTGTAATATTCGAGTTTTTTTGTTTCGATATTTCCAGACGTTATTCGATTGCTGGATGTTCCCGAAGCCGTGATTTCCCGCCCTCCGTGAATGCCGCCGAAGCGCCAGTTTTGCACTCGCAACCTCGGCATCGGAACCATCGACAAACCCAGAAAGGCCATGACACGTTATCTCAATCAACTTAACTTGTTGGACAGCTTCCCTAGATTTTCGGGTGTGTGGAAGGAACTATGGACCTCGCGATCTCCTTCAAGTCGTAGTCTTGATACTAGATATCGGTACGTTTTTCCGTGGTGATGCTAAAGGAAAGGAAGGAGAAGACTTCGTCCTCGACGAGGACGCTGTATTAGCACACTACGTACAACACGGTGCGCGATCATTATCACGTCAATTCGCTCAAGCCCCATACATTTATATGAAATAACGAGCTTTTCTATGTGTCTCTTGCGTTACTAGAAGCGTCCAGCGCGAGCACCAAGCCCGATTTCGACAGCAGCATTGGCGTGGGCGGTCGCGCTAGCGGTCTCCGCTGCGATGTCAGTGTCGTTGATGGTGGTGGCAGTGGTCTCGACGATGCAGCTAGCGTTGATAGCGGTGGCCGTGGTGATTGTAGCAGTGGTCTCGACAGCGCAGTTCACGTTGATGGTGGTGGTAGTCGTCTTCGCGGCTCTATCAGTGGCGTTGATGGTGGTGGTACTAGTTCAATGACGCAGCTCGCGTTGGCGGTCTTGGCACTGCTCTCGACGGCGCGTCCTCGCGGTGTTTTTAGTTACGAAAGCTGATGTATCTACGTGACTTAAGTCGATACACGTTGCCGCTCTTCTGACTATGATCTGCCACACGTTTGGAACGGCGATTAATACTTGCTTTGCTCATCACCAACCACTTTCGGTAGCAGCATCTGGAGAGCTTTTCCTGCATATTGCGCGAATTCAGAATTCAGTGGTACAGGGTGTGTCGATTTACAAGACCCCGGATAGATGACAACAGTGTATGCTTCATGCCTTCAGACTGCTGCTCATCTGCTACGACGAACCGTCTGGAACTCTTTTCCTTTGGAGCCCCACTTTGCAGAGTCCGATCTCCCAGGAAGCCAGTCGTATTCACAAAAGGAAGCTGTGATGTACTGGACAAAGTTAGTAGATGAGGAGGCTAACGGTTCAGAGCCACCACGGAAGAGGGAGAGGAAGGACCTAACATTGCAAGTTATATCACAGAGGTATTCAGAGAATCGATCAAGGTCATGCCTTCTTCCGTCAGACAAAGCCTGCTCCAAACATGACCAGCCACTCCAATCGTCGAGGTGCCTCCGCGTACGCCACCGCGTCAACGAAACTGGCAATCCAGTGGATATCGATTGCGGGGCGTGGCTACTGGAGTCCCTCACCAACGCGCTTGCCTATATTGGAACGACAACAAAGGCAGATCATAGTGTGTAGCCAAAGACTTAGCAGGGTATCGAGCTCCGCGTAGCACCTCCCACGATCCGCGATCTGTAGCAGCGCCTATCCATTGTGAAGTAGGCTAGCTAATCACGCTCCGCGACCAATTGTTTCGCCATGTGCGCGGGTTTGACGATGTGCGCCTTAACGTAGCCTTAGACATCGTAGACGCAACACTCGCGTCATTGCTGATGCACTTGAAACGGTATTGTCAGCGACGGAAAGTGCGGGTACACCTTCCTTTATGTCTCGTTACTTGTGCGAGCTGGAGCGCGGGATTGCCGCCACGAATGCTCGTCTGGGTTCCTGTATCACAATAAGCACATGCTGTAAGTGGGCCGATAACCTAAGAGTTCATTAGCATACGGAAAACCACGCTCAGATCGGCAGCTTCGTCGCTGGCGGCGACACTTTGCTATCATCCACACTCTCAAACATGCTGAATCAGCTGATCTGGATAAGTGAGAGACTCGGCCGCCTTGAAGACGCGCAAGCCCAGATGCTTAATCGATCCACAAATGTCGAGCTCCCTCGAGATCGCGCTGTAGAGCTTCTTACTGATGTTCCGCCTTCCGTCCCTGCTCCCAAAACAGGGGAAGAAGGATAAAAACAAACGCGCCGAGGCGAATGCAGCGGTTAACATTATGATGATACTTTGCCAGCATCCCTTCGAAATACACCAGGAACCGCTTCGCAGTGTCGCGGTCTGGTGCGGCTGCATATTAAAGCTGGAAGGCCACTATCTGGAATATTGATGGATCGATGGACAGCGCTATTAACGAGCGTCTGCATTCCTTCGATCAGAACATACCAACACGAAAAGCTTCATCGCTTCGAAAGCGCTGGACGCTGCTTAAAGTAACTCATCCTAAACTCGTCTGCGCTTTAGTATATCAGTTCATGCGGATGAGAACGAACATTCAAATTATCGATGCATATACCCCTCCCAGTCACTTATGGAACGCGAACGACATGGGAAAAGCTAAGGAGCACCGAAAGGGGAGCACCAGAGTGAAGATAGACCAGGTATCAGGTGGCTCTGCGCCACTGATGTGAGACGCCGAGGGAGCAGAATTCTGCATTGTGGAGCCGACCTCGTAGCAGTCGCGATGACTTCGGGCAAGGCTAGCGCATCTACGCATGAGTACATGCTTCGAGGCGCCGCCTCAAGAAGAGTATCCGTCAGAGCAAGAAGCCGAGGCAGCAATTCATGCATGGACGAAGGCGCACAAGTTCAACGTATCCAGGCTAAAAGAAGAGAGAAACGAGAATGGATAGATCATATACAGGTTGTTCGCGTGTGACCAGGCGGGTAAACCCAACAATACCAGAAAAATCAACGATTCGGAACGCCAACGTCCCATGCGTCGTTCAAAGCGATCCGGTTGCAGGATGCGCATTAGTATTGTAGCTGTTAATGCTGCAAAAACGTCTGGGCCTTGGCGCATCGTGTACACCAGAGACGGCAGTGAGATTCACAACCACCCACCCTCCGACGACATTCGGGTACACGTTGCGCACCGACAGCGTGATGCAAGACAGCCTCGGGTCGCTCAGATGTCGACCAACGACCTCATTGCCGTACAAACACAGGCGGGTGTCGCAACAGCCAAAATTGACGCTACAATGCTTCTAAGCGGCGAGCCCAATTTGGCTATCCCAAAGGACATTTCAACGCCAAGGGTGCAGATCGCACAAAGCTGCTAGCAACGAAAACGAGCAACGAGGCACTGTTCCAGGTGCCTCAGAGACAAAACGTTTCACTACACCTACGAGACGGATTCGACTTCCAACAGACTTCGGTATTTGATCGGGGCTCATCCACAGACGTTTAAAATGGATCGGGATTTCATGGATTTACTAGTTTTGGATTGTAATTACAACACCTATCGGTACCGCATGCCTCTGTTGAATGCCATAATTTTCACGGGGATGAACACTATTCTACCGTTCGCGCAAGTGTGGTTGCCTGGTGAACCGGAGCCTGATTTTTCCTTGGCACTATCAAGGTTACGAGCACTAATGGAAGAAAATTCTGTACCTATGCCTCTGGTGATTCTCACGGATCGAGATTTAGCTTGCACCAACGCGACGGAAGTTGTCTTCCCCATGTCGGCGAAGATGCTGTATCATTGACATATCCGCCGCAACAGGCAAAGAAAAAAATAGGTGAAGTGGCTATTCGCGAAGCTGCTGCAGTCGGCAAAAGATGAAGAACTCCTTGGAAACAGATATTTGTATGGCGAGGTTCGATGCTACCGTTGATGCATTCACCGAGCAGGAGTTCACCGAGCGTAGCGCCGGCCTTTGGAAACTGAGCAGTGGAATGGGCAAGTATTTGGACGCACAGTGGTGACCTCACAAGGTGAAGATAATCAGGGGCTGGACAGACAATCACTTTCGGCTGTCGGGACACCTCTACTGTCGAAGGGACCCACGCCACAATGAAGGCCTGGCTTGACAACTCTCGTGGAGATTTGCTGAACGTGTTCCAACAACTTCTGCCATGGTGGATCACAGGCATCACGAAACAGTTTCATGGCAGCAAATGATGCCTGCAATATTCCTAATATTTTTACGCGGGGACGGCAGGTACTCAGGATTGGTGAAGTTCATCAGCGTTTGTGCCATCAAGAAGACGCACGAGCTTTGGGTAAATGCACACAAAATTGTAGTTCACGGTCTCGAACGAAGCAATTGTGATGGCATTTTGAGACGAATTTATGGTCGCCCGTGCCTTCATGACTGATTACCGTCGTTGAGTCGGAGGATGAATTGAAGCTGAAACCGGAGCACTATGATCGGCACTGGTGGCTCCCTTCAGCACACTCTGGTACAACGGCCAGGGTTCACGAGCCCGCCGTCTTGCGGAGTGGACGACGACAACACCCCCAATCTCATCCTCACAAGACCGGCTACGGGGCTAACAGCACTCGTCGTGAGCTCTGCGGTTTTGAGCTCGTCAAACAAGACCTCGCCGCGAAATACGCTGTTGCTGTTAGGTCGCTTTCTACCCGCGACGTTCTAGGAAGTGAGGATGACATTACAGAGTCTTACCAGGTTTTCTTGCCACCTCGTGCGTGGAGCTACGCTGGGCTGGGCTCTCTGGATAACTAGTTTTGAGGATAGATAATACACAATTGCATGAACCTGGCGCCGATCTTTAGGCCTTCGTGACATGCTTTACGTGTGTCGATGATGAGATCGACAATTTGACTACCGGTACAGAGCCGCATGATGCCTGGTCTTTCTTCGCTCCGGCGCTCCCTTTCGGTGCTCCTTAGCTTTTCCCGAACGACATGCCCTTGGCAAGACAAAAATATATCCCATGCCTTTATTCCTGTGCATGCTAACAATTAAAGATAAATAACTGTGAGTTAATATCCACAATTTAATACATCACAATGTGTAGTGCTTCCTCGTACATTTCTACATGGTTGTGCAATGTCGCCGTCCTACCGCCGTCTACACCGCTGTCCACACCGCCGTCCAGCCTCCGCCTAGCCGCAGTCCCTTTACAGCCTCGCCCAGCTCCGTCCAAGCTGCCGTTCATGTGGCTGTGCTACCACTATCCATGCTAAAGCCTTCCTGCTGCCGTCCACGCTGCCGTCCTGCCGCCGTCCACGCTGCCTTCCTGCCGCCATCCACGAGTGCCCTCCCGCTCCCGCCCAGCTGCCCTCCTGCCCCCGCCTAGCTGCCGTCCACGCTGCCGTCCTGCCGCGGTCTTCCTTTCTGCCTCGCTCACGTCTTTGTGTGAGCGGTTGAGAAGATTCAGCTTTCAATAAGTACGAAGTTTTCCTCTTGTCACCTTCGTCCGGAATGATTTAGTACGGTTGCCCATTTCCCTGACACGCACAATACGTATGGTTCATGTCCGGAATGCATCCGGAATCTGCTACTTACTGCCTAATCGACGGGTTCCCATGGTTGGTCTAAAACCCAGCGAACCAATCCTGGACCGATTTGAAAATCATTCGGTCAAATATGGAGTCTGCTTATCCGTTTCGAAGTCGATTAAAACCTTAACTTATGGTGAGATTTGGGGGGTCGTGACCACGCGACGTGGCTTCTCACTCGACGTTCCTGATCCCAGCGCAGAAAGCCCCTCCGCTCGTGTCGCGCAAGATCGCCATGCCAGCGACATCCCCCAAGAAGACCCCTCACAAGTCCTACCAAGCAACGGCGAATGCAGATACGTAAACCCGACAGGGGGAACGGAGCGCTGTCGGATTTTCGATTTGATCGTCGGTTGCGGCCGCGGTAGCCTTTTGTGTGGGTACGTACGGTATTTGCGGTCTTTGCAGATGCATAATTCACATCTCACTAACACTTGCGTATGATGTACACTGTGCGGTGCCTGAGGCACCATGGCCATCAGTGCTCTCGTCGAGTCAACATGTGACTCGACGAGAGCACCCTTTCTGTGGCTGTTGATTTTGTATGAATAGTCATGTATTAAGACATCAATAGAAGGCGCGCGCACCTTTATCACTCCAAGTTTTCTGCTTCCATTGGTGACTGCCGGGCGTGCTACGATCGACCATGCCCCAGTTGGCTTTGCTTATGATGTAGAACAAGCAGGGCACGTCGTACTCAGCGCGATAAATGGGATGCAACCTTCTCCAATGCTTACGGGGCGAGCCTGCCGTCTTCGGCGACCCTTGCTGTCCAAGCTTCCTAGCTCAACATTCGTTTGCTTGGCCAAGTCTTTGGCCATTGTTCAGAGCACCTGCTTCCAATGTCGGTGCGATGTGTTGCCCTGATCTAGCGGTGCCATCGGCACGTCCATGTCTCTCCCTGTCGCTATAATCGTGATGTTCACGCATGCCTTGAGATCAGCTCGGACAAATAGTTGTTGTTTCTGCGTTGCCGTATGTCACAGCTCCAGTATGTACCAGTTGGATGGACACCCTGCCAGCGAGTGCACCTCGATGACCACGTCGTCGCATGATGTATGGTGATACTGACACATAGATACCGTGCAGTCACACGACGTTGCGGCCAGCGCGCTTGGTGGTTGTGATTCCTACAGATTGTGCAGTGTGCGCTGCATTATCGCCAAAGACGACAGCATCTGGGCGACCGCTGCTGCGATTACGGTCATTTCGACCCCCGAACGGTGTCCAAGCTGTGCAAAATAATCGGTCTTCCATGATGTTTGCAGCTGCCGACCCCAGCCGATGCAGGTTTCCAGCGACAGGCAGGACCCCTATGATGCGTTGGTTGTATCGAGCGCCTCATGGAAGAGGAAGACGTAGTGTAAAGTGATGCCCGACGATGCGTGTTCCGGTGCGAGCGCTGTAGCGACTTCGTCAGGGTGGAGAATCAGAGAGGTCAGTGCGGCGTTCAGGACAATGTCATCTACGCTGAGCGTCGTGTCCGTGAATCCACTCACTTGCTTAAAGCCTGGTCTTTAATTAATAGCAGTTGCGTGTATTCAAGCGCTGGGGGTAGTTCCTGGAGCGTGAACATAGTAGGCATATATACGTTTCCTTATATCCAGCCAAAACAATTGCGACGTTTAGGACTTCGGGAGTGGTGGTACCCACGTTCGCGAACGTCTTGGTGAGTGAGTCGAGTATCCAAGCGCCGAATGTCGATATTCACTGTATCTCGAGTTGCGACAGGCGCTCGCGTACGCGGCCGCCCCATGACGCAGCAAATGACATGTGAGCCCCACCGTCATGCCCAGCATCAGCGGAGCGCTCTCTGCCTTGACTAGGTCTGAAATGAGGATGATAATGTCGTTAGTTTACTTGAATACGTTCGGTCTGCCGCGCACACGCTTTGATGACGGCTCTTGTGTTGTTTCAGCTTTCTCCTCCAGGCTTTCCCAATAAATCAAGACTTCATTCTGACTTTAAGTCTTCTACCCTGGAAGGTCCAAACTCGCAGCATGAGGTACCAGTGGAAGCACGTAGCTAGAGGATTCCGACACACCGAAGAACAACATTCCCAGCGCATGCAACATGCACTGCTTCAGTGCGTGGTGGCGTTATAAATAGAGACTCCTTGCACAACCGACGTATTGATCCGAGACACATGCAGGACAAGCTCACCCGACGTCGCCACAGACAGTTGGGGCTTCTGAGCGAAGCAAGTGTCTATAGCGCGTCCGAAAGTATGTCACGTTAGTGTTGTTACATCAGCGGCATGTAGGCTCTTGTAGCCAAATCGAACGCCTTTAATCGTCTTTTCCTGCACCAGTTCACGCAAGTCGCTGAGCGTACAACCCGGTGCCTCTTATGTCTGCAAATCGGCGAGCATTTTTTTCTGATCAATTACAGGTCATTTTTTCGCTAATTTTCCAATCCGTTTGCTGTCGGACAGATGAAAAGGATACGGCTCACGCAAAAGGTTAACCAGCCGCGACAGATAGCCTACGGCAGTGGCCTTAGACGAGCGGGCTTCGGCGTGAGGCTTCGTTTGCAGGAAAATTAAAGAGGCAGTTAACAATGAGTAGACATTTAACTTGGTAGACCGCCAGGAGTAGACAAAGTTTTAGCTATGCTATCAATTGAGGCCTCGCTCATATCACGAAGTGCTAAGAATTGGATGAAGCACTTCATAGCTGCTGACTACTGATCCACTGTCCCCTGTGGAACGTCAATTCCTCTCGCTGCACGCTGTATCTTTCCAAGCGATGGTGGTGCTGATTTGCCACCACTATTAGCTGACTGAATATTTGGTTTGGAGCTTTCTGACAATTTTGAAGCAAATTGGTATTATACTTGGTGTTTTTATTGGTCACGATCGTATAGCCTCGAAGAATTCCCAAGATAATTGGGACATTCTTGGGATTGAGCAAAGATCGGTGTTGCTTGGTTAAAACGTATGATATGATTCATTTTATTGGACCGTTGACATGACTTCGAAAATAGGGGTAGGCGACAAAGTTTTGCAATTGGAGAAAGTGTACTTATCCTACAGTAATATGCAGGCCAACTTGTGCGAGGTTCACGTGTAGTAGTGTTATATTACTACTACAAGTTAGCAATATGGAGTAATATGAAGACAGAAAGTCTGGACAGTCTTAGCGTGACCACATGATTCTGCAACCGCAAATGGGCTGCCAAGTTGTAGTGACGTCATGCCCCTCCCCTCCTGCTCGAGCACTCTCGGTAAGGATTGTGTCCTACATCAGGTCAAATTTGTGTGCTTGGAATTTTGGCTCGTTCGTTTCCGTTAGATTCGAAATGTACTCAGGACAAATTAGCCCCTTGAAAATACTCATTCCTAGTGCGCAGGACCAGCAGCCAAGACATAGCCCCCGACATCGAGTCGTCGAGGTGCACGCTGTCGTCCTCATCAGTTGTTGTGTCAGTGGTAGCCTTTCTCGATGGGGAATCAGCACGCGCGTTGCTCAAATCTTCCTGACACATGACGCTCCGTCGTATTGAACCGGCGACGGAGTATTTAACGCCGCCGTGACATCTTGATGCGTCTGATACGTCGGCGCGCCTTCCGAACGGCGTGTCGGTTAGGTGTGCGGTCTCAGTCGTTGTAAGGTCATCGAGTGCCTCATCTAGCCGATGCTACGAAGTGTGGCGGCCGACGGCGCGGATTGCGTGAAGTTGCACCGTCATTATCTTTTGAGTAACATCCCGCAAGTTAACTTGGTGCGCTTGTTGCGGTGGCATTGTACCGCGGCGAATGGTCGGAGCTTGTCGTAGAGAAGGTACGGCAAGGCCGTGATATATCCTTCTGCAGCAATCCAGTCGTCTGCGTCCGTAATCTTGCGGCAATGGCCGTACCCAGTCGCTCCATCAACAGCTCAGCAAGTCCTTGCTCTTTCTCCTCGAGCTGGCGGAGCCGTTGTCGGGTGCGTCGCTCAGTTATCATTTCAGGTCCAACTTGCATGGGCAGATAAAGTTCACCGTCGTCGGGGTCCCGTTTGGCGTTCGATATCTCCATCGGACAGGTCGCATCGGCATATGTCGGATGTTATACGGCACGGCCATGGGGGCAATCAGCAGGTGGTGCCATCTGGATAGCGTTTGTCAGAACATCCATTTCCCGTTGAGTGGCTGCCGCACTCAGTAAGGGAACGTTGGCCATCGAGGTCGCTATTTGCGTGTCGGCCGGCATGTTCGTTATCCCCACCGATCGATATGATAGAAGGAGTACTATTCGATGGTGGCTAGCCACCGCTTAACCAGTTTACGGAAATGTCGGAGTCGTACATTGCACGTATCATACTTATCACTTAGTTGTTCGATAACCAACATGCTGTCGCCTTCAATTCGTAGGTTACGAGCTCCGTGATCCGCTGCGGCCTTCACGCCGCAGAGCACCGCTGTATATCCAGCTGTATTGTTCGTTCTCTTAATACTTTGCATAAGGTGCGAACACGTCCAGACTACATTTCCATTGGGCTGGAACCAGGCAATGCTGGCCCCGCCTGGACTGATGTTGCGGCGACAGGCACCGTCTAATCAAAGGTCCCAGTCACTTGGTGGAGACACATACGAATTATCACTAGCGGCATCCAAATGTGGCTCTGCTCGGGGCGTCAGTGAACCAGGCCCCGGACCCAGAATTGGCGTCGGGGCCGCCGGGGCCGACGTGGTGGTCAGTCATGCCTCACGTGGAAGCGCGTCGTAGTGCGGCTTGAGATCCGGAAGTATTCCCTGCGGGGTACAAGGGCGCTAGGGAACCGTGTACCCTGACGTGCAGTAGTATTGGGTTTATCAACAGATGTTGTACGTGCTTCGATAACCGCGTCTGGGAGCAGGGATCCCCGACGAGTTGAGGGAGGGTCTGCCTGGGGAGCACGAGCTGTGCACAAGTCATTCGACGAAGGCATCCGAAAGGGGTTGTTTTGGTGAATTACTGTTGCTGTCCAGGGAGCACGACCGCCAACGGGGGGCTTGCTGCCATTGCGATCGGGATGCGGGGAAAGTCGTGGGTGGTGACCGTTGCTTCACAGGTTGCGTTGCCTTGGTCAGGGTGGGGCTTGAAACTCCTGCCGCTGGCCGAGGCTTCGCGATAGTTTGACTCGGAGGTAGACCTCGACGAGACGAGCCGGCTGCATTCACGGCCAGGCGAGAAGTGGTCCACAAAGCCGACGTGCCGGTGGTCGGAGACGCGGTGGCGCTTTAATGCCGCATAGCTTTTTATGGCGTAAGCGCATGGTGTGCACTTAAAATACTGCGCGTTATGTGCATACACCGATAGGACTGAGGCCGGACGAGCCCTAGTCGTGAATGGCTTGGGCGCCATGGTCGGGATCCCGGCCTTTGTCACTCGAGAACAGCAACAGGTCCGCGATCTCGCGAACATCCTCGTCGTCAACGTCTTTGAGGCGGAGGCGATGGCCGCCAAGTTTCAGCTCGGGGTGGGGAAAGCGGTGCCTTGTGTAGGAAGGGCCCAACAGTGGATAGGCCACTCAAAGTTAACTTTGATTCTAAACCAGCGAGTCTTGGTCTTAAGCCCCAAGACTGTGCTTCTTCAACACCCAGTGAAAGCTTACGTAACGACACGCTTTAACCCCTTACAATAGTGTGACGCCTGTCCGTCCAGCTGCTTTAACTTCCACCATCGCCTATAAACATTTGGTTGGCGAGAATAGATGGATGCGATTGTCTGTTTGACCGTCCTACGCTAATACAATTGGCTGCCTGCCTTGTGGAGGATCGTCACATTACAAACGCATTGCGCGGCTAAGGTAACTTCAGAAAGTCAAGTATGAAAGATGGTACTATAGAAATGACCTTGTGTAAGTACGGTCTGTGATAGTGCGATGGTGACATCAATAGAGATAGGTATAATGGGGCAAGGAAGTTACTGCCGTCACCCTTGTCCTCGCTGTTCATGCGACGGGTATAAAATCAAGTGTAATCAGCGATAACTTGAGTTGTTGTACGAAAAGAAAGTAAACTAGAAAGAAAGGAAGAAGATAGAAGATCAATACCCACTCATATCGTTCCGCTCATTCATGCTGCCTTGGAAGAAGCGACAGCAGACGTTCATCAATGGGGGCGAGCAAGTCCAAGAAGGCCCTGCAACACCACACCGACATCCCGAGTCAATGAGCGGAACCCAATTCGATCCTCGCGGGTATTGAGATTGTCTACTTTGGAAAGTCAAGTAGAAAAGAAGGTACTATAGAAATGATCCTGTGTAAGTACGGTCTTGTTTTGATATTGTGCTATATTGGGATCGATATATATAGTAAGAAGCTCCCACACCTACATTTTCATTTTGATTTGCGATATCGATCTTGAAGGGTTGCCTGCCGTTGCATGCATCTTTGAGGTTCAAGTATTCGTCTTCGCGGCAATGGAGGTTGCACTACTTAGGCAAGACGAAGTATTTCTTCAGCAACTTGGTTGCTAGCAGAGAAGCAAGCTGTGCAAGGATGTAGATTTCGGGGGCATGCTGATGCGACAGCCAGAGCGTGTGTAAAACTCTTTCTGTTCTGTACCTCTGCCACCACTTTTCAATTGGTCGACTATGTCTTATTCCGATGACAAAATGCTCTTATCTCTAGACTACGCCACCTCCATCTGGCGATGATGCTGCATCGCATAGAGGGCTTGTTGAGATCTCAGCGGCGATGAACTTCGTCGTCATTCTGGTCATGCATATCTTAAAACATAGTCCTCACGTTTTTAGTCATCTTCATATCATTGCTCGTAATCCTAATCAAGAGCTCTATGACTATCTTAGAGATAAATTGGAAGGATTCATCACATTTCACGATGAGCCACCTCAAGTCGATTCAATCCGTAAAACTCCCGGCAAGAAGCCAGAGCTTGTGATCATTGATGATTTCAGTAATGATAAGGGCTCCAAAGAATGTCTTCTCCCACTATTTTACTCGCGGGCGACATTTCCTACTTAGTACGATATTCCTAAGTCACAGTTGGTTTGGCACTGACAAGATGATCAGGCTCAACTGCGAATATGTAGCGATCTTAAGGGCTAATAGTAAGCGTGATCTAAAGCTGCTTATGACTGATTTCAATATTCGTGGCGTTAATGAAAATGATATCGTTAGGTATTATAATAAAGCTACAGGTGATAGAAAAGGTCAGATGCTTTTCATTGATTCAGTGCGCTCTAAACTACGTTATAACTTTGATAAGGAGATCGATCCGGATCTTGCTTAATTAATATCCTGAAATATAAATCAATACATTATAATAGAGCGGGGCTTAGAGAACTTGTTCGAAAAGATCTGCGATCTTTTAAACTTCGTTCTAATAGAACAAGTATGGCGAGCTTCATTAAGCTTGATAGCACGAACTTAGTTCAGAATGGATTAAATAATACATATAGATACGAATTCGCTGGTTCGTCCGTTAATTTTAAAGATAATGATATCGCTGTTCAATCAATATCCTTGTTTTGTAGTGATTTCGATATTGATAGCTTAGCTTTTGGTAACAACTCGTTTAAGATTGAAGTCCCTACGGGTAGTACAACATCTCTAGTAAATGTAAATCTTCAAGATGGCTGGTACGGATATGCTGATATCAATCGAAAAATCCAAGCTGCTTTGGTAAGCGCTGGAGCTTATCTGATCGATGGAGATGGTAATAATGTATTCTTTATTCAAATTAGTGAAAATAGTACGTATTACAGTTGTCAGCTTGATTGCTCTCCTACCCCGACTACGATTGGAAGCTATACGCGTCCATCAACGGGGCTTTATAGCTCATGTGGATCAGGTTTACCATCTACGTCTCGTGTACCTCGACTGATTATCGATAATGCTAATTTCGGTAAGGTACTTGGTTTCGCTTCTGGATCGTATCCAAGCGGTCCAACAACGACCGCTACCTCTCTTTTATCGAATATTGTCCCACAAGTTCATCCGACCAGTTCCTATGTCGTCCGTTGTGATGCGATCAAAAACGATTACGTCCCATCGGGTGATTTATTAGCAGCTTTTGATCGAGGTGATTCCTTAATCGGTCAATTGATTTACTATAGACCTAGCAACTACGCCTGGGTTAAACTCAACGACGGAGCTCGATCTAGTCTTACTATATCCATTTGGAATCAAAATGATGAACAGATTCATTTCGAGATGTATCTGTATCAATCATGTTATTGATTAGGCCGCGTGAATTTAGATAAAAAAATGCTTATTTTTTTATAATTGATAGTTACAAACAGAAATGAAGAGCCTCGCATACCGGTGCCTGACATCTTAAAACTCCCTGCCTTCATACTACTTTTCCCAGTGAAAATGATCCTCCCGCAGGTTCTCTACCCCGAACACCACTCGTCTTCTTGCCTCTCATAGCTCGAATCTTAGTCATGTAATCTTTTGCTTCCTGGCTACCCTTAACAAACTTCTTAGTCTTCTTAGGGACGCCGACGCCGTATCTCGATTTTACGGTCTTACGAACTTGTTTGATCATATCTACATGTTCAGGCTTGGTTGCTTTCTCAATAAGTTTGCGTTCAGCTAGATCTATGAGATCAGTTGCAATACCTCGATCTTTCATGTAGCGAAGAGCTTGTTTACCTCTTGTTTTGACATCGTTTAAGGTAAGTCGACCGCCCTCTCTATCCGATTCGCTATCGCTATCGACGCCAACTCCAGTCATTGATTTAATAGCAGCTCGTGCAGGGATTGCAGCTTGAGGAGCACCAGCATAGGTAGCCAAAGCAGGAACAGCTGCATCTACGGCTCGCGACAACAAGCCAGAGTCTTTAAGAGCCTTAAAACCTGTTTTAATACCGTTCCACACTTTTCCCCAAACCGAGGAACCTTGGAGCTTCTTATAGCCTTTCTTAATTTCATGGCGCGTAACGTCCAATCTAACTCCACGACCCGCTTTTTGAGCCTTAAGCGCCTTCTCATAACTCGATGGATGCAAATGAATAATAGCACCAGAACCCTTAAGCTCAGCCTTTGTTAAGCTTAGTTTTCCAGTCTTGAAAGCTTTGGTTAGCTTTGCCTTAGGTATTTCACTCGAGATCGTTAATTCACGATACATGATTGCTACTTTTCGAACAAGTTCTCTAAGTTCCGCTCTATTAGAACGAAGTTCAAAGGTCGCAGATCTTTTCGAACAAGTTCTCTAAGCTCCGCTCTATATAATTAAAAGCTAAAGCACGGTTATATTTAAATTAATAAACCTCTTCAGTAGATCCATTCTATTCTTCTGTTTAGCGTAAATAAACAATAAGCAAAATATGCCGCAATAATCATCTTTAGTACCTTGAAGTTGAATCTCGTTGTATTTTTTTATTCCGTAGCGTTTAGGAGGTCCCTCGCCCATACTATCAAAATAAACACCATCTACGATGCATGTCAGTGTCTATCTCAAGATCAGGAGGTCTCAATAGAATTAGGAAGGTACCTACCTTGCGGATAGGCTTGGTAATCTCGTTAGATTCATAGATATTGTCAATATCAACATTAATTATTTTCGCTAATTCAATCAGATCATGATCGGACGTTACTGGTTTAATCAGTTGCGCCATTATTTAATTTTCGTTTCATCTATAGATGATCGTATATAGAACGAATTATTTTAAGATGAGTGACACTCAGTTAGCTGATCAATTTTTATACCAATCTTCGCTAAAAGCGGATCCAGAGGTCAAAGTCAGCTCTAACAAGCGAGTACCGTATGTAATTGATATTAACCAAGGATCGTACGCTAATGGCGTTATTACGATTGATGCTACGTCTGAACTAAATGGTGCTGAAGGCTTTGCTTGTTTACGTGATTCATACATCATGCTGCCTTATAAAGTGAGTATGAAGAACACTCATAGCTCTCAAGCTCTTGCCGCCGCTGCTAATCGACTCTCGGTTGGACTTAAATGTGGTGTCTGGAACGTTATTGATGCTATGTCTCTAGAACTCAATGGCAAGTCGATCCTATCGATGACGGAATACAAGATGTTTGCTAACAATCTACGCGCTCAAGCTGAGATGTCGCCTGGTTATGTTGAGAAACATGGTGCTGAGAGTTTCCTATTCCCGGATAGCTCAGGTTCACTACAATGGAGCGCATCTGCTAGTGCCTATGGAGATGGATATTCTAATAATGCTTCCGATTTAACTGGTGCACTATCGGTCGCATCAACCACGGGTTCTGGTACGATGAGCGCTAATGATGGTTTCGTTAAGCGTTTATTGGCGAATCCACCTGTATCGGGGGACGTCAATACAAATGGCTGGCCTACTATCGCATCGGGCGCTGCTAAGAATATTGCTAATCAGTTTGGACGCGGAGCTTTCGTTGCTGGCGGTACTGCTATTAATACGATTGCAGGAACATGGAATTACATGCTTAAGATTAAGTTAACCGATCTTCATCCGATCTTTAAGGAACTCGATCTAATGGCTAATCTTCAGATTAGCTACGACTTCGCGTTAATCAGGGCAATTCTGTAATTTCTCTTCCTTACACTGGGAGTGCTAAGGTTATGACTCTCGCGTCTACAACAATTGCGAGTGGTTCAGTGTGCCCGATTATGGTAGCCTCCTCGTTAACTGGTGGCCCCAATGCAGGTGTTTTACCTGCGGCTGCCGGTCAGGTCACTGTTGCCTGGGGCGCCGTTACCAACTCGCTTGAGCCTACGATTGATAGCACCTACTTTCCTTTTACTACGACGCGTCTATACGTTCCGTTCGTTGATCTCGAGAATCCGAGCTCGATCATCTCTAAACCTATGAAGAAGGTTAAGTACCTTGATTACTATGCTCAATGGTTCTATCAGCGAGCAGGCACTGGTGTGACCACTACTCAGCAGAACTCTTCGTTCGATTTGCAACTATCAGCTTCACTTAAGAATGCTAAGTATGTCGCTCTTCTTCCGTTCGCTGAAACATCGGCCGGTAATTATGCTACTGCTTCTGTTCAGCAGTTTCAAAGCCCGTTCGATTCGGCTCCTTGGACTGTTCAGGCTGGTTCGTCGATTCGCAACTTCAATGTTCGTATTGGATCCAAGCAAGTATTCGACATCTCGTATGACTACGACTTCCATAGTTTCTGTAATGAGTTTAGCAAGCTCAGTGCGATTAACGGTGACCAGACGCCTGAATTAACGAATGGACTTATCGATTTCCAAAAATGGTCAACTGTTAACCGAGTGCTAGTTGCTGATGTTAGTAGATTAACCGAAGCCGAGGTGCCGCAGAGCCTGCAGGTGATGGGAACCAATGCTTCGAGCCAAGGCGTTAATTTACTTGTTATTGTAGCTCATGAAAATGAAATGACTTATAATCGTCTCACAGGCGAAGTAGAAAATTATGTAGCTAACTAAGCTCTCTCATGAAAAGAAAAACACTATTTTGACTCGATGAACAAAAAAATATTTTTTTTAATTTGACGTTTGCAGGTTGTAGTTAATTGATGGTTTCTAACTCTTTGAGTAGTCGTGAGCATTTTTCTTTAACGAACTGATTGTTGCGTAACCAATCGAGATATTTGGGATCGACTCTCTTAATATAATCTAGAGTTTTAGTCTTATGACGACCCCAGGTCATGACGTATTCATCGGTTTCTTGTTTACTATCCGCGAACGTAGTCGTAAGAAAGTCTTTAATCTCATCGCTCGCGTTTAAACTTGGTTGTTTGCTCATCCATCGGCAGTAACTTGGATCGATGGCATAAACCACTTCGATAGTCTTGTCTTTAAATTTACCAAATGTTAGTGTTGTCATTGTTATCTATATACTATAGGAGGTAGAGTAATCTGATAAAAAAATAATTAATTTGAGTTCGCTTAAGATGGCAACTTTCTAAATTCTGATCTTGATATTTAAATCATTATATAAATGATGTTGTCAGATTTGTATGTAAGATTTTTCGGCGACATTGTTTCTATAATCGTTCCTATGAATATTAGGTGATTGATGACTTGTGAAACTCCGTCAGGTTAAAAGGAGTGTTCTATTCAATATAAGCTGTTTAGAGGTCTTGTCATTATTTCCACTCCTACATTTAAAATTGGATTAAATCCATGTTTAAACGCTTAAATGTAGGATTGAAAAAGTGGTAGTCATTTCAGCTCTGATTCAACTACTGATATGGTTTTATCCATGACCCAATCTGCTGCTCCATCTGGCAGTGTACCAATCGCTCTCGAGCCTGGACAAGCAGCTTGTTGGCGCTGACGACCTTTCAAGATTGGACGTGTTCGAGGCCCAGGCATAACTGCAGAGGCGTCGCATGTGGTCTGCCAAGATCGCCCGATAGATGCTGTGCAAGCGAATGGAGGCGTATCGTGTAAGGGAATTGATGAGAGTGTTATCTAGCCGCCGTGATTAAGTGCTTGCGCCACCCAAACCTCCCGCAAGTAGTGCCGAAATGACGTCTTCGAACAGAAAAAGTGCTGCTCCGAACCCTAGCTAGACCTTCACCAACGCAGCTTTCGCTCTTCACCAGGGTTTAGTAATAAGTTACTTCCGCGCAGAATCTCTGTATTATTGGCTACTGCTATTGTCGTTTGCAACCTTTTACCTCTATTTTAGAGTGATAAAACAGACCAGATCAGTTTGCAAAAGCGACTTTTCGCTATTTCAGGGCGCGTCTATTTTAGGTCCTAAATGACACAATCACCAACTTAAATACACACTCGTCAAAGTGCATATGCATTTGCAGAGGTCATCACTCCGAGGTCCAACAGTCTCCAAACCCCCAGGTGAGATGGCATGTGCGCGGGCGCAACTCGTTTGCCGTTCATACTAATGACACCACTTCTGTTTGTGCCACCGCGTGCACCAGGGGATTCACCACCACGTCCTCCAGCCGCCTCAGCGAGCAGCAGTTGTCTTCCATTTTCCTCGTGCTGCGTGGTACGTCACTGGGCGGCATGCTGCCATTTTGCTCGGCGCCGCTATACAAGTGGCTCTAACTCATTCAATATTGCCTTCTTTGGTCTGAAAATTGGTATTTAGCAGGCGTGCAGTGTACGAAAGAGGTTCCAACGCAGCGAGCAGCAGTTAGCTTCACTCTTCTCGAGTTGCGTGGTACGACACGAGGCGGCATGCTGCCATTTTTGCTCGGCGCCGCTATACAAGTGGCTCTAACTCGTTCAACATGGTATTTAGCAGGTGTACAGTGTAATAAGGAGGGCAGGCACTACAGTGACGACATACCATCGAGGTTTGATGTCTGTCGTTGAAGGCATACCGTCAGATCGAGTGCTCGGAGGAACTGTCACTGCCCGAAAGGGTGACATTGAGAGGAAACCACGTGGTGGCAACGCAAAAACTTTCTCATTCAAGCTGGAGGAGCGTTTCACCGTGCTGCGCGCCAAAATTGTGGGCACATTAGAGGAGCCCCCTTTTCAGATCTCGTGCTGAACGATGAACGCATCTTCTTCAAGGCCAGTAAGGGCGCGTCTCAAAGTCAATATGAGGAGATGACCGATGAGAATTTCGAGAGGCTTTTGGTGCAGCGAATGAAACGAGTCTCTAAGAAAGAGCGCGAGGCGTGGGAGAATGACGTCTTTAGTTATTTGCGGTTCGAGTTCTTTGTGTATTGCCGCGAGAAGGCAAAAGCAATGCCAACAATACATCGGGCAACGGCTTCTCGAATTCGCAGTGCAACTGCAGCGGTGCAGCGGTATCAAGAAGAAAGCGGTGTGTCGCTGGGACCAATCACTCTGAATCATGTTGTGACTACCCACGCCCGGCAGCCAGATAACACTGAGCTCACAATCCCAGACGACAACACTACCCGTCAGGCTATAGCCTTGGATGAAGCAGCGACGCGGTTGAGCGCCGGGGTAGACAGCGACGCTGTTCAACGATTTCCGTCAATCCGATTAGAGCTGAACGGCACCTGGAACGACTTTCGCGTTGATGTTGGAACCTTGCGTCGAGCACTTGGCCTACCGATGCATGACATATTTCAGCAGGGAATTTTCCACGGGTTCGTTCCTGTGGTAGCTCCTGACGAAGATATAGAAGACATAGATCACATTCAAGACGAAAGCAACGAGGCTGCAGACATTTAGGCTTAACTACGCTACTGGTTGCCAATGACATTAAATGATGAGCTCCTCAAAGCTGAATCATCATATCCACAGTGACGATAAACTTCACGTAACCCATTATCTCTTGCTCTTGTGCATTCTTTCATCGCTACAGCTAGAACCTCATCAGGGTAGAGCGGGAAAACAAGATTCGTGTAGCGTTTAATCCACTTCTTTAATGAGCCAAAGCACAGTTCAATCGGGTTGAGCTCTGGGCAGTAAGGTGGTAAAAATAGTAGACGTGCCCCAGTCTGGTGAATCACGGACTCCAGCTCCTTGTACATGTGTATCTTCGCGTTGTCCATGATGACGATAGAGTTGGGTAATGGCCAGGGATTTAGACAGGGGACGACATGCTTTACAAAAGCATTGTGAAACGATGTTCTCGTGAACGTTCCTTCAGTTGTCTCCCACGCAACGAATCCTCGGTGGTCAACTGCAGCGAAGATTGATCGACGTTTCCCGCGTGAAAACGGCAGCCGAACAACACACTTACAATTTCGACGTGACCATCCATAACGGCGGTACGCGTGGCGTCCATCCTTTGATGTCTCGTCAACGAAGATTAACTGTTCAGGGTAGGAGTATATTGCAGCGAGTTTTGTCTTGTAGTTCGCAACCTGGTACCAAGAAGGGAGCGAAAATTAGCACTTCTGCAACGTCAACCATATAAAATAAAACACAAACCTCTAGCGGGACGCTCTCTCTGGCTGCTCGCGTTATCACTTTTCTCGTTAAGCCTAAATCGAAGTGAAGCGCTCGACAAATCGTTGGTAGTGACACATTCGTCACGGAGGGGTAGTTTTCTCTTAGATAATCTTGTAGTTCTTCCAGATAAAATGTCGGATGTCCCTTGACGTAGATGAGAACTGCTGTCAGCACCTCACTTGGCCATCGTGCCGTTTTCGTAGCGGGTCTGTCTTCTTCTACATCCCCGTCTCTAAGAACAATTTGTACCAGCCGAAAATAGTCCGTGGCTTCGGACCGAAAATATCGCTAATAAAGCCAACATCAATGCCGTACACGTGCTTGAGTGATACAGCACGCCAGCGATAGTCTCTCGAATATGTCATGGTGCCCTTCTTGTGCTTGAAATCCGGAAATGCGGTCTCGTCAGTGCAATTCCGAGATCAATGGTGGTAATTTAAGGCTGGCTACAGTATTTCTCTGTTTTAGTCCACACAAAACAGACTTTTAATCTGTCAAATTGATTATAACTCAGACTTTGCCACGTTCATACAACAGACATTTATTAGCCCGTAATGCAAAAATATCTGAAAAGCACAATAACTCTACGCTACAGGCCAATTTTTGTGGTAGTAATATTATTAAACTATGTAGTAATATGGAGTAATATGAAAACTGAAAGCCAGGACAGTCTTAGCGTGGCCGCTTGCCTCTGCACCCGCAACGTGGATATCACCCCGTGCAACAAGTGCCTGCTAACGATATTTCTACGAATTACGAATAGTTCTTCGAACTACGAATACTATACACAGTCCTTACGAACTGTGAACTGTTTTGTACTGGCCAGTCAAGTCACTGCAATGTAATAGCCCCTGTGCACGAGGAATATTTCTGCTTCATTCTTGAATGGTTTCGAACGGCGAACGGATCGGACTCGAGTCCACTACGATATTTATTAGGCCAACACATGTGAAATAGTTTTCTGAATCGTGTGAAGCCTGCTGTGTCATTGAATATCTATGATGAAAACAAATACTTCATAATTTTTCAGCGTGAAAGTTGCTTGACACGGCCGGATGCCATGAAAACGCCTCCTTGAAGGCTTCAATGTTCGTGATCGGAGCCTCTCGAAGCATTGCTGAGTACAGTTCAGGAGATTTGTGGACTTGGATGACGTATCGAGCACATTGTTGCAGACTTGGGAATGATCCGCAGTCGATG
Source organism: Phytophthora constricta (assembly GCA_011947335.1). Lineage (NCBI taxonomy): Eukaryota > Oomycota > Peronosporomycetes > Peronosporales > Peronosporaceae > Phytophthora > Phytophthora constricta. The sequence continues at coordinate 71,802 of JAAVTI010000321.1, forward strand.
AAGCTCTTGGGGTTAAACAGCTGCGATACGGTGGTGGAGTTACCTAAGTAGATGGGAACACTTCCTGCTAAAAATGCATTCACCAATTTCTCGGTCACGTATCCTGGTACTTGTGCGTTTTCGAAGGCGATCACAAAGTTGTAGTACTTGTACCGCTCTACGGCATCGTCGTTGTACCGCTCTGGCCTTTGGCCTCGGGATGTATGAATATGTGCTCTACCCGAGCATTTTCCGAGAGCATCGACAGCTTCAATATCATTTAGCAAGTCGTACATTAGTTCGCGCTCGAGTCGGCCACAGCGTGCGTACATGTACGCACAGAACTTACGCGATGAGATTAAATTTCGCGAATATTCTCCTCCTTGCGAGACAAGTAGGGAGGTGGGGTCATGATCAAGACGCTCTCCGAATGACATGCTGGCCATAGAGAGGTAGATGTGCTTTTTACGTGGCACACCCTCAACTGTAGACACCAGCAGCACTCGAACGTCTAGACCTTCAACGCTGTGCCTCTCCCCGAAATCATTATGACGCCATTGGGCTTCTCCTCACCGCTGAAGCTATCCGGGTGATTAAATCGATTAAGATACTCGTCGACCATTTGTCTGCACTCGGGATTCGCCATGTTGTATTTGCAATCACTGTCCAGGATGGAAAACACGAACACATCAGCAAGGTCCTCGTATCGGTCATGAAGATCGATTTCGTCAACCACGACAGTTGGTCTGTATGGCTGTATCGATGCAAATAATCCCTCAAAAGAATCGATGAAAATGACGCGGCGGTTGAATAAGCAATGATCATCGGAGGTGCTTCTTGCTCCTTCACAAAGAGGTTATGTCTCCACAAAGCGAGTCGTGATGCTTCTACAGCTCCAGACGCTTCCACTTGTTCATAGAAAATCTGCATGTGCCCACGTAGTTGAACGGTGATGTCAGCGCAGGTCATGCCTCTAACGGTGCCGGGAAAACCCAAACGAGACTCGGCGCATACCTGACGCGAGTGCGCAGCAAAAGTTTCCCGAGATGCGAAATAAAGTACTTTGACGCCGGCAATGAATTTGGTAGATACAACTGTGGTAATCTCAATCGGGCCCAGCTTTCTAGCGTTGGTGACGAGAAATGAAAATTGTAGGGGCTCCAAAAAGGACGGTAAAGTGCGAGAAACACCTGCTGGGGCAAGATTTGATGATTTAAGCCACAAATTCCGATCGAACCCGTCACAGAATGAACGTTGTTCTAGCACGTTACTGTGAACTTCACGAATGGCTAAGGGCGACAAGTCACCAAAAGCTATGAAGTTGTTGTTGCAGGGTCTTTGCGAAGAAAACCTAGTCGTGCATCATGCAGAGCATGTACTTGAATAGTCAACATCCAGAGCGCAATCGTTATGTCATCCATACCATTAAGGTCACGCAGCCGACGTCGATTTTTCGAGACGAACCGCACGCAATCCATTGAGAGAAAAAATATGCGCCCATCGCTAGAGGTGGAGTTTGCGAAATCGGATATTCCGCCATGGATAACGAGTAGCGTTTTCCTGGCTCTCGCGTAGGCTTATCCTTGCGCGCATGCTGAATAGATGGTACTTGGCCACTGTAGTATTGTCTTCTCGGACCAAGATCTACAAAATACTGCACCAGTTCCTCCCCGCGTAAGTATATATCGTCATCTGCAATCATCACATATGCGGCATGGAAATACTTCGATGCCGCGAAGTTCAAGAACTCCTTCACTTTACTCGCAAGATCTAGATACGTATCGTTGCAGTCGAGTTCATCAGTCAAAAGATCACCATACACCATTTTCTCCAACTCGATAGCTTGCCGCAATCGTCTGCCCCTAGCATCGTCTCCATCGTCTGATGCATCGTCACTCACGTCGTCATAAGACGTGAACGGACGACAGCCTACAAATAACACCTTAGCCCCGTGAGGCAGTACGTCTTTGCTGGCCCAAGTCTCACGAATAGCTTGACGTAGCGCAAAATTGGTAGCAACTGCTGTTTTCCTCCGATGAGCAGGACCAAATCATTGCCTCTCTCATCTGTTCCGTTGTCATTCTTTACTGCAGAATCAACTGCATCATCCACTTCATCTTGCCCAAGTTTTCTCAGTAATTCTTCGTGTCGCTGTCGCTGCTGTTGTGCAGCCCATTCCACAAGTGAGAGGTCGTATCCGTCTCGGTATTTTCTCGCTTATCTTGCTCGAACGCTTCACGAAGAGAATCAAAGTCTGCGTCATCGACCACCGAGAAAGTTGTTGGAGTTGACAACCAATATGGCTTACCGATTGGGTCACCATCCCCACTAGTCTGGCTTAAATAGACTTGGACTGTGACCTCCCCATGAGCTTTCAGCTCGGGCTCTGACGGAGCGTCCAGGCGGATGCAGCCGCTGAAAACCCCATTAGTTTTGTAGCAGGTGCTCATGTTGCCATAGAGTTTGCTAAAGGCTTCAGCCCCTCCAGGTTTAATGTTAATAACTGTGGAGAGTTTCACAGGAAACTTCTCGGTGGCCCCGTTCTGCGGATACTTGATCTCGACCGACGTGATGGGGTCGTCCACACCTTTGCCATTGACTGATTGGGCTTGGATTAGTCCATTGGTGGCGTCTGGGGCTGGAAACGCATGCAGATTGTGGCCATGGACATTGGTGGAGACGACACTAGTACGACCGCACAAATATACTAGTAGCCCCCACGATATCTTCATCGTTGATTTGGTTGTGGGTCAAACTGAGACCTGCTCACGCCGTTTCAGAATAGTTGGTTTCTGAACTTGAGGATTGTATTGATACAGATGTTGTGAAACGACGCGGATGCCTATCAAAAAGATCGCTTTGTCGAAGTACTGTGATAGGAGTATGTACCTCCGTCTTCCAGCTATGATGTGCACTCGACGCCTTGGCGTCTGTATTAAAAATCCCTAGTCATGTTTCTTCTGGAGCTATCGCTTCTATTAAAAATAACGTTGCAGCAGATTACTTTACAAGTCGTTTCTAATAAACTTTCGCCAATGGCGAACCACTGCTAACGAACCACGAGGTTATGAAAGCACGAGAGCTGAGAAGCAAGTGGATGAAGACCCCGTCACGAATCTTGAAATGTGTCATCGTAGAAACGGCTCAGTGATGGAAATGTATCTGAAGATATTCTGCGAAATAAGCGTTCGCAATATGAGGAATGCTATATGGGAATACAAGCGTGCTTGCAGATTCAAGGCGAGATGACTAAGTGCAATTCAGTGCAGGATTCGGAATTTTATTTTATATTTGATGGTGTCGAGCTTGATAAGTAATCTGCGCGCGCCTTCGTTACGGCTGGTGTTAGTACCCCATAAGCAACGATTTGTTGTTTCCGGGGATGAATATGGAGCGTTCTCAGCACAACTTGTCGTGTACCAGTCAAATTCATCTCTTTGTGACCATCACAGACCTGCTTTCTCCGACGCGAAGGCCTTCCAGTTACGCCACAGCCCTCGTATTTTCCGGCAAATTGTAGTCATCTGCGTCAGGTTTTACAGCAGATCGCCATCGATTCAACCGGATCGACCGCCACAACCAACAACCGTGTCCTCAATGAGGACTCCTCATGCTTTTCGACATCAACAACGAATCGTTGTCAACGATTGAGCACCGCTCCGGTCCAACATCAACAGAGATACACAACTTCACTGTGAGCAAACAAGTCTTTGCTGATCTTTCCATGTTTTCGATCCCTCGGATCGGATACCATGAGGCCATTCGCGATCTTGACTGTCGATAGGCATCGCCGCTGCAGACATTGCTGATCATGCTTCGGGTCTTCTTCGGTCTTCTGCTATGCGCAGTGTGTTGGTCGACCTCGGTCTTCTCTTCCGATGAAAACGTGACCCCAACCTCACCGCGTCCGAACATGGAGCTACTCCTGGAGGGCATCCATTTGCAGTATCCAGCACCAAATGAGCAGTACAAGTCCCCGTTGACATTCCGCTTCATGCTGCGGACTTCGGATCTCAGTGAGATGTTGGAAGCCTATGCTGGGCACCACTGGCTGTGTCTGCAGCTGGATGGTGCCTGGCGTCGATGCATCCCAATCGACAGCGTGACGCTCCTCATCGAGCCGATCGAAGTTGGCAACCACACTGCACGTCTCGTGCTGACCGACTCCTCGACGCCAGAGACTGGAAAACTACTGCGAGAATCCGAGGAAGCTCCTTTCACCATTCTCAGCAATGACGCGTTTGCACTTAAGATGGAGCAGCAGCGTCGGGACGAGTTGGCACTGTATGGCAGTGACGTCCCAGAGAAGATGAACATGGGGGTGCTGGAATGGTTTCGGCTGAAGCAAAGTGAGACGCCTGATGGCCAACCGCATGTGAATGTTCCCGTGACACGTGAAGTCGACGCTGCCACCGGTCAAGTCAAACCATCAACTTGGACGTCCGAAGCTACCCCCACTGACCCACCACTACTCGTTGTCGGTGTCAAGACCAGAGTCGTTGCAGGTTTTCCGTTCCGTCAAGCGATTCGAGAGACGTGGGCGAGCAAAGACAACCTACCACCAAAGGTGCGAGTACTTTTGCCGGTTGTCGACTACCAGCAGGTTCGCCTGAGGAGCTTCACCAAGCTATAGCTTTTGAGCAACGCGTCTACGGTGACCTGCTCACTGATGTACTGGATTGTGAAGACTCGTACGCGATGTTGACTGTGAAAGTCAAAGAGTTTATCCATTTTGTGGGGACTGATCATGTGCTCCGACGAGCTGCATACGTCATGATCGCAGACGAAGACACGTACATACGTGTCGGCGACATGACAGAGCAGCTCGCCAGTACGGGGCCACTTCACGATGTATACGCGGGACACGTCAAAGACGGTCGCTTGTTTCGACCGGAGCGAGATCCCCAGCGTCGTTACTACCTTCCGGAGTCCGTTTATCCTATGGACGAGTTCCCGCCGTTCGCATGGGGTCCGCATTACTTTATGTCCATGGACGTTGCAGAGTTTATCGCAGATAATCGTGAAGAGCTGCAAGGACTCGGAGGACTGGACGATGTGTCCGTGGCGTTGTGGCTGCTGGCCATCCAGGTACATCCGCAGCACATTGAACCCTTCAAGAACCTGCGTGAAGCACCGTGCACGGAAGACATCCTTGCATACGCCGACCTCGGTCCGTCAGCTATGCGAATCATTCAGAGCAATCTGCGTTCAGGACGCGACTTTTGCTACGGCTTCAATGCATACACATGGGACAAAGGTGATCTTTGGCAATTGGATGCGATGAAAGGCGAGTCAACGTAAGCTGGAGTTAGATGGCCAGAATGAGCGTAGGAGCTTTGCAAATAGGCATTTTATCTTGTTAGTGATCAATTCTAGTGGCAGCTTGTACCTTTCGTGGCAAGTGTAGCACAATGTAGACTTTGGATTTGCTCATGTTAAAGTAGTTTGTCGTCAAGAAGCGCGTTTAGTTGAAAGTGCATTCAGCTGATTGCGGTCCCAGTGATGAGGTCCAAAACGTGGAAGATTGCAAGGATCTGCCACGTGAGACCTGCAGAAACCAAGGTTCAATGATGCTACAGAACGCCTGGTTCGCTGTGGCTGTCAGCATGGCCACAGATCTCGACGCTATCGCTGCATCGTCACTAAGTGTCACCGATACCGTTCTACATGAAAGTTGGGTCATTGTTGGGCATGAAGTACTGCTGGAATCACCTCAAGAGCTGAAGGATCCAGTCACGTCGCTCGAGATCATTTATCCACTCGATGGTTCAATCGAGAAATCTCCCGTTGAGTTCGCTTCCAAGATTGTCGTCCGTCCTGGAAGCGAATCTTTTTTATTTGCTGCTATCTACAAGGACAAAATGTTGTGTGTCGAGGTGAACAAGGTGCCTCTTTCCTGCTACGCAATCGACAGCTCTGGTCTAGTCTTTGAAGATTGGAAGCCTGGAAACTACTCGCTTCGGGTGTTCATCGCAGATGAAAGCTCAACTGACAATCGCTACTGGCAGTCTGCGGAGACCAACTTCCAATTGGTAAACAACGATGCGTTCGACGGCTATGTGATGCAGCTTCTGGAAGAGGAACATCCGAAATATCGCCCAGGATATGATCAATCGCTCACACAATGGGCTGAAGATCAGCAACGACAGCTAGATGAGGACACTCTTATCAGGCTCCAGCGCAATGATGGCAGAATCAAACCGATGTCTGTACAACCTCAAAGTGATCCATCTAAAGACGATATCGACGAAGAGCTGATCCTGTTGATTGGGGTGAAGACAGCAACAGTGACGAACTTCCCTCTACGTCAAGCCATGAGGGAGACCTGGGCTAGTGAGCAGGCTTTGCCACGAGGTGTGAAGTTGTTCTTCTTAGGCTGCAGACCATTTACTTCAATAGAATCAAGTGCAGATGGAGAGAGGAGACGGCAATGGGATGCTATCGAGCTTGAGAAGCGCGTGTATGGTGACCTGCTCACAGATGAGCTCAATTGTGACGACAACTATCTCGGGTTGGCGGACAAGGTCAAGGAATTCCTCCACTTAGCTGCTACGCACTTTGCACACGCCCAGTACATAATGATCGCCGACGACGACATCCATGTGCGGTTGGATGAGGTCGTCGTCCATCTTCGAGAGCAAGGCCAGCGACAGCGTTACTACAGCGGACAGATACTGCAGCTGGAACCAATTCGCACACCAGGCAATCGCAACGAGCTTCCAATGGAGCAGTACCCACTGCGTCAACTGCCACCATTCGCGTTGGGCGAGTACTTCTTCTTGTCCATGGACTGTGTGCAGTTCATTTCAAAGAATAGACGTCGACTACGCGACCTGGGCGGTATGGACGACATCAGTATCCCGCTGTGGCTTCTTGCTATTCAAGTCCACCCTCAACATTACAATGGTCTCGAGCACTTGCGAGCAAGGCCCTGCATTGGTGAGCCTGCCGTTCTCGGTGATCTATCCCCACTGGCAATTCGAGCTATCCACGCTAATATTGCAGCCGAGCGAAGCTATTGCCACGGATTCAGTCGGTATGCTTGGCTCAAGCCACCGAGTCTAGCTCCACCTGCAGGCTTTGCGTACTCGTTGCCAGAGTTTCGAGCTCCTGGAAATTGAGATATCGCTTCGAGAAACCAGTTTACCACGCCAGGTGGAAGTCACAACTGTCATCTTCACAGCAACACGAGCTGGCGTCAAGCTGTCGTGCCCAACTTCGAGTGAGACTTTTCAAAGATATTCACACCGCGTTTGTGGCGAAGCTCGCCTCCGATTCCCAGGTGCTTTTGGCACCACTTTTGCAAGGATCTGTGCCATCGACTGCGATCAGAGATCCTCGCATTGGACACTTCGAGTTCAAATGTATTGACCCTTGCAGAATGGAGCGACAGCTCCGAGTAGAAGTAGGATGTTCGAGCGGTTGTGCCAGTATTGGTCTCCTGTGCATTGGTATCACCAGAAGTTATCTCAACTGATGAACATGTTTCCACGGAAGGCTCGAAAGTAAATTGGACGGCGGCGCGTGGCGGTGAGGAGATGCACGGTCCGGACGACGCGATCACGTCCATTGAGATCGAGTACCGGTGGACGGCGCTGTTGAGCCATTGGTTTTCTCCACGCAAATTAATATTCGTGCTGGAGAGCTTCACAGCTCGATATTATGGCATGCACTTATGTGTCGAGACGAGGAATTTTGAGCACATGAAGCGTGTAACGCGATCGTGCTCTCGAATTGGAGGCCCCAAAGTGCTGTTGAAGCTCGAGGAGCTGGGCAACTTTTCCTCACACGCTTACATTGTAGGAGATATTCGTGGTGAGCCATCGGCCGTTGGACATCCATGGCAGTCCAACCGTGTCACGTTCGCGTTTGTGTCTGAAGTTGACTTTAACATGCATGTTGAGGCCCAAATACGAGATAAAGGTCGAGCCTATCCAGATTTTGACCTTGACTTGATTCTGTGAGCTGCACGACTAAAGCAGGATCACGATTCGTTTGCCGCTCCTGTGAATGCAACAAAAGTCAAACACCAGCAAGAAATACACTAGAAATGAAATGGTGCTTGTTTTCGGCATAAAGACAGCAATCACGACAAATTCCCAATGCGGCTACACCTACGGAAGCAGGCATTAAGGTTTCGTATTTTCCAACGATGGAGACACTGCGCAACTATTTGCTCTGAATGTGTGTGCAGGTTCATCTCCACTTTGCTGGTACCCTGCCTTGCGCTGAAATTGCTAAGCGAGCGCGATCTGAACTTCCCCCTTACAACAGAACTACCACCGCGACGGTTGTTGATACCGCTCGAGACGCCAAAACACCAAAACCTCCCATAGTATTCGTGAAGAATGTGCTCACACAATTAGTATGCTGGTCAGTGAGGCCTGGATCACCGATGGACTCGATGATCATGTTTTATCGCTTTTTCGACGGTGCCAAATGCAAATCGAACGAAACATGTTCATTTATCGGTAGCGAGTTCATCCTTCGCAGAGCGCCTGGACAATGGTTCCTTGTCATTGCTGCCTGCTGCAGCGCAGTAAGGAGAATCACAGAAGACAACATTTTGCGCATATATGGACTTCCGCTGCGAGCAAAGCGATCGTGAGTGGATACTCAACGCCTTTTGTCCAGTGGATACCCTCGGGAAACATGTCGGCTTTTTAAGACCTCGTGATGCCACAAAGATTAATCTTGCAACTCGCTGTGGTGCAACGATGACGCCGTTCGTCAATTTCACCTTACAGTTTGTGATTGCGTTTGAAAACTCGAATGACGCTGACGGGAGAAACTCGTGAATGCATTCCTGGCGGGTGGGGTAACACAACAACGGTGTCGCATTGTTAAATGTTGACAACTTCATCGATTGCGGGCGTTTCAACAGTCTACAAGGTTGTGCTGAGTACGTTGTGCGCGTGGATGAATCGTTAGAGATATTCGAGCAAATACTTGAAGTACGCCAGTAAAGAACATATCTGCTTTTTACGAAGCGTTTACATGACACCCAACTACTCCGAGTCGCTTTCTCGCTGACGAAGTTCTGAAGCAGCTTTATCATATCCAAATAAACGCGAAGCGAATGCATTCAAGAATTTCCGTTTGATAGACTCGATGCTCTCAAAACAGTAATCGCTACACCATTTTTAAAAACATGGAAGTGTTTTGCTGGTAGTTGCTTTGATCAGTCATGTGGCTAATTCAACGTCTAACCGAGAATTAATCAGTGAGCACTTCACGTGAATCTGTGGACGATTCTCGTTTTTGCTAGTTAGCAATTGGCAATTGCCCTGCAAGCAATGATACTGACAGCAACGGTAGAGAATTTGTCGTCGCCTTCTTGTTCGGGCGGTCTTCGGAGGGTTCGCTTCGAGTCTATCTCGAAATTGCCGAACCAAAAGATGGCGCCGCAGAAGTCTGCTTTCGTCTGACTGGAATGGACTGGTCAATTTATCCGATGCGTGCATAGCTGTCCGGGCCGAGGCAATGCAACTGAAGGCACTTCTTCGTGAATTTTCCTCTCTCACTATGTAAAAACTGCATCAAGATAATGCATCGAGGAGAGCTCCGATTCGAGATTCAGCAGCCTCGTGCGACTGCCGCCGTGTACCCCAGCGCACCAGGGCGCTACTTCCACCTCCCCTCCACTTCCAGGACTATTGTCCTCTTTTCGACCTTCAACCTCAATTCTTAGCCAACGGGTGGATGTGCCACTAGCAAAGTCAAACTCTTGAATATGACGAGTGCGTACGCGCAGCAACGGAGCAGGAGTCATCCCACCACCATTCGGATCACTTGAATCACCGAAGCGTTCAACATCATCCAGCAGATGAAATGAAAATGCGCTGAAAACCGTGATAAGGAAGTGGCTTGGGCGCTCGGGTGACACGTCGATCTCGATGGGCCTCCCACGAGCTTCAGCAGGTCGGATAATCAAGTTTGGGTTGCCGAGCAGCCGATGAACGACAAAATAGGAGTCACCACCGCTGATTGTTCGTGCGCATGCCTGCAACAGTGCACTCACAGCGCGCACTCGTTCATCTGGTGCAGCTGCAAATCGCTGAATATGAGCGTCGAGTACTTCGAAGATGTGTTCTAGTCCTCGACTTTGCTGTGGCTGAGCCGAATCGCCACCGTTTTGATCCGTAGTCTGTTGTTGTTGTTGTTGTTGTTGCTGTTGTTGCTCGCCACCACCATAAAGTGTGTCGTTGATAAGAAAAAGTTCGGGAAGGATGTCACGCAAGGTTTGCTCAAGTGAAATCGGCTGGGGTCTAGGCAGAAAAATTTGCGCGAAGGTCTCTGTGTGTCTCGAGAATATAGCCAGGTAGTCCCCACGCGTCCGTGCTCTCGCAGCTTTCTTTCGGATAGCGATCTGCTCCGGTGGGTGAATCTCCCATAGCAACGGATCGGTCTCACGTAAATACTGAACACTTCCCAATTGCTGATAGGATGCAGTCCACCGCGCTGTTGTGGTCCGAAGCTCCTCTGTATCTGCATCCTCCACGTCCTGTCGTTCCTTCTCGGCTGAAAGCGAGAGTGATGCTGATTTCGTAGCCGTTGGAGAGCGAAATCGATAGAACGGAGTCTTGCGCTTTTTATCAGGAGTCATGAACGAACCAAACGAGGAAGAGGAATGAACTGGCAACGTCGTTGAGCATCCTGCTGTGGCATTTGCAAGCTTACAGTAGAATGACGCGCGATTCAACGCAGCAACCCAGGCACTCACAGCAGCCTCCGTCTCCTCCACAACGCGTAACTCGATCGATTTTCGACTGTACACAGAGCAACCAAGCATCGTTAGTTAGTGCACTTTAAATCACATTACGACTTGCGATAAAGCGTACGGATGCACTTGGTGCGTAAGCCTGGCCGAAAACTTGAGCACCTGCAATCGGCGGTGTGCGCTGGCACTAGAAATACTGAAAGCCATAGCATGATCTCCTCGTCCCCGCTGGACGAGTGCATGATCCAGTAGAACCGCGCCACGAGGGAGTCCATCAGCTTCACTGGCGAAATAGTACAGGCGATTTCCCTTGAGTTCGAAGTAACGCGGTTGCCATGAGCTACCAAGTCCGTGCTGCTTGCGCTTTTTTCTTGAGCCAACCAGTTTTCTCTGGGGCAAGGTGGGCAACAGGATCTGCGCTGCTGTCCTCGTCAGTGGTTGTGAACTCTCCTTGCAGAGATGCGTGCTCAGATGACCCGGAAGGCTGCGACGATAATGAAAGCATGGACCAAGACAATGGCAATGCCGCGACTTGCTCACTGGTATCTTCTTCATCTTCCTCGTCGTCGTTTTGAAATCGCTCGGTCGATTCATCTTCTTCTCTTTGCCTATCGACAATGCTACAGTCTCCGTCTCGTGAATTTTTGTCGTCGTCACCTTTCTTGTCTTTCATCTGAGCTTGCGAGACCCGTAACATCTCGATATCCTCCGCCACTAATGTACTAAAGGGGCTTGTTTGAAGCGTGGTTACCTGTTCCTGGCTGTCATCATCGTCCTGGCCTCTCTCGAGTTGGATTGGTGACAAGGGTTGCGATTCTCTAATTTCTCTAGTGTCGATGGTCTCCACCACCACAGTATGCTCGAGCTGACAAGTAGGAGTTGGAGCCGAGAGAGGTTCCTGCGTTACGTCACTTGATGAAGCTGCTGGCAAGATTGACGGCGCACTAGATCGTTTAGAGATTTCTGCTACTGCCTGGTTAATGAGGTGGGCTAAAGTGATGTGTTCCTCATGGAGTTCTCCTGAACGTGTGAGTGGCAATGACACCGTCACGGCCCAGAGCTGTCGGCCAATCCACTGCAATGATACATCCGGGTTAATGCTACTGCCGAAACCAGCAGCAGGACTGCGGGTGTCCAAGGCCCATTCCGAGACCACTCGTGCGACTTTTGAGACGATAGCAGCACCAGCCTCCATTGTCCAGCATGTTATGCAAGCCTTGAAAAAGTCATCTTCCCGATACCAGCGTTCAACACGGGCCTGTGGAAGTTCCCAGCTTCCTTCGTCGTCTTTTTCCGTGTAGGTCCGTTGGTCCGGCAAACTGTGCGTAGATAATACTTGGGTGGTGGCTGATTCAGCGATCGATATCACTGCACCTGCATAGTTCATAGCTGTAGTAGCAGCCGAATTAGCGACTTGTTGAATTTCCAATGGACAAGGTGCTACTGCAGCAGTAGCTAGACTAGGTCGCGGCGAAATGGACGGAGAGAAGCGTTCTTTAATCTTGAGAAATTGATCCTTGAGGCTGGAGCAGTTTTCATGCCGTACCGACGAAGTCGGTATTGAAGGCAGTACAAAATCTCTCGAGAGTGTGCGTAGATGCCTACGGGGACTGACGCGACCCGACCGAGAACTGTGTTGTGTATCTGACCTCTGCTGGCTGAGCTCGATAGTCCCCGTCCTGGCGTCGCGCACTTCTGGTGTTGCTTCTATTGAAGCCCTTCTAATCGTAACAGTACTTCGACCTGTCGAGTTCCTGAACGATAGTGTTTGCTGTCCCCACTTGCTTGGCTTTTCGCGATAGCTATCTCGGCAGGTCGGTGAAGGCTCTTGGTCCTCCGACTCGTTCTCATCATCTTCGCCTGGTGACGGCAGGTTGTGTATAGCTAGCGGAGATCGAACACTCCGAAGTGCAGGAGCATTAGCGGGACTGACAGCACTGAATTGAAATTCACCGGAACTCTGGGACGGCAGGTTGAGCGCCGACTGGCGACGGTGTAAGGACGACATTTTGGCTGATTGGCCTCTCGACGTTGTCATGTGTGAGGAGGTGGGCTCAAGTGCGGACTTCGTGGTTCTAGATGGGTCGTCGCAGTTCTTTCATGGGCTGGGCCACACCACGTCAATGCACCCGACAGCCAACGAAAACAACGTGATACAGTGCCCAGCACGCTTGGTGCTGAGTCTGTCTCTGTTGAAGGGCTTGTCGGGCATGGCCCATTTTAGCTGGCCCCGAGACAATACGCAGGCGACCAACTAGTCCAGCGTAATGCGCAGCACATATTCTTGGACCGTTTAAAATAGTTGACAAGAATTCCTGCGTTCGTTTCGCACTTAGGTTTGCTTGAGACCAGATGCAGATGCGGTGGGCTGGATTCTGGTGGTGGTCCGTCGTCGTGCCTGAGTATGCAGATTGAAGCTCCTGCTGCAAAAACCGTTTTTGGCATGTCGATGTCGTTGCCAATTCGCGTTAAGTGGATCAGCGGAGCTGGCAAACTAAAGCTGGGATGATGTGTCCGAAATTCACGCGCGACGCCGATTTGATCATTCTGGCAAATTGAAGCAGCGCTCCCTTGATTCATTCCCTCATAACAATATCGTCTGCAGTCTCACTAGGTGTACACAGTGTCTTGGCTAGGGCCTCCAGGTATTTACGCGCCTTGTCAGAGTCTTGCGACGTCTTGCTGGTCTCCTGCTGAGTCTCCTGACTCATCGCAGGGTCGTTCTCTGGCTCGACACTAGCATCAGCAACGCAGCCATCTTGCGATCGCTGCAGCACCGTTTCAACCAAATGCGTCACACGCTGGTGCTGTTCGCGCTGCATGTCCTGCTCCAGCTCCTCCCCAACTGCTCCCGCAGCAGCTCCTCCTCCTTCTCACGGATCTTCTCTGCTCGAACTTCCGCACGAAGAACCGGTCTCAGCATATCCACCCACGCGCGCTTCGACATCTTGCCCTTGCTATCCCTCGCCTTCTCTCCGCCAGGTCCAAGCAGTCCACGCGCTTCCGCCTCCGTCACCAGCTGCCTCAACGTCAGAGAGCGCAGCGCCGTCCCGTTGCGTCCAAGCAGCTCTCGATCCAGAGCTTTCACCATTGCACGCTCCTTTGCATTTAGCTTGGGCAGCTTCATGTCTCTCTGTAGTGCCACGTCCAGCAGCTCGGCACTGTCCAGCGTCGCAACGTACGTCTCAATGGCAAAGAAGCGTCTCCCGAACGCGTAGCCGTCGTCCACGCGCCCCTCCAGCTGCTTCTTGGCCAGCTGCGCGCGCTGCAGCGTGCGTGGGTCCAGCACATCGACGTCCTGCATCGTGCCGTCCTGGGTCTCCTGGGTCTCCTGGGTCTCTTCCCCAGGAGCACCAGCCCCTGCCGCCCACGCCAGCAGCAGCTCCGTGACTCTGCGCTGCGTCTCCAGCTCCTTCAGGTCGTCGCTGATTGGCCGGAAGCCTCGCTGCTTGAGTGACGTCTGCAGCTCCTTGATGTATTGCTGCGTCAGCGCCTGCTTCTGGTCCTCCGCGCTCGTGAGCTCGAGGCCTCTCGCCTCGCACTCGAGCGCCACTTTGACGCTGTTTCTCGCGGGCGACACGCAACCGGCCCCGGCAAATCGCACGACGGATGGAAGTTCGGCGTCGTACTCGATGACTTCGGCGCCCTGGAAGGCCACACGATGCCTGTGGACGTCGCTACACGTGTCAGAACTTGACGTGTCCATCGCCATTCTGTTTGGCGTTTGAAGGAATGTTCGGACACTGAGCGCCAAATTCAAATTCGCAATTGATATCGGACTTAACCGAAGTACTACAGCCGGATATTACAACCAGCATTACTACTTTGTCGCTATGGAGAGCGGACCGGCGCCCAAGTCCGCGCAGGGACGACTGACCGAGCGCGGCGTGCGCCAGCTCTTCTGGAACTCGGAGGAGAGCGACGTCCGGCTGCAGGTGCTGGGCGTGTACCGATGTAGGCCGTTCGTCGTTGATTTGTAGTACTAAAAGTAGTATTCGAGAGTAATCTATCGGTTGATACGCTGCAGACCTGGTGGACCCGGCGCTGAAGCAACGGCTTGGGGGCGCTTTTGAGGCAGAGCGAGACGTGTTTGATGTGCTGCTGAGCGATGGGAGGCACAAAGTGCGGCGTTAAATGAGAGAGATCAGTGTAGTGTACTTTTATTGGGGACTCATCTTTTATTTGGTGCACTGCAGATGAAGGCTGTGCTGGTACCAGCATTGAACAAACTGGTGTGGAAGAGAGAGATGGCGGTGCGAAGCATCATCTCGGTAGGGCAATTGATGGCAATTGCATGCTGTTGATTCTGTTGATTTCTGATACTTTTTTTTGGTAGGTGAAAAATTCGAGGTGTACAATGAAGACCCCGAGGATGAGCAGCGCACACACCGTGTTTGTGTGCTGCAAGATATTCAAGTGATGTTGCCAAGCAATGAAGAAGAAGAACTGCCGCAGAAACTCCTCTACCGACGATATGGAGCTAAAGATGACGAGCTGGACTTTGTGTCAACGGTGCACCCACGAGAAGTGGAGCTGATTCCTTTGGTCGGAGGGCGGCTATATTATTTGCCGCTCCGTTCGGATCACTACGCTCTAGATTGGGCCTGCAGCTTCACGGACGGGAGTCCAGAGGAGGAGTCACCCATTGATGAACTCGAAATCAACTGGGCAAGCAGATTCGGCGCTATAGCCGCTGATCAATCGGGTGGGCTCCATTCACGAAGAAACTTGAAATGGCTTCTTGTACTCTGGCGTGGAACAGTAGTCCAAACAATTGCTCGGATCTGTTCACACCGGAGTACAAGAAGATCTTCAAGACGCTGGAGGCACTTGAAGCTATTAAACGAAACAAGCAGGCGGAGTCAAATGGTAAACCCCACCCACCCATCGTTGGAGCCATTCGCGTGAAATCCAAGGTGATGCACGTGGGCGATCCAAATATCTCGAATCCTTTTCCTTTTGTATTTAACGCAATCGTGGGTAAGTGGTGTCCGTCTAAATAATTGTTGCCTGCTGTTAAATACTGATGTCGATGCGCTGCAATGCTGCTCATGAATGCCTAGTGGATGTAACGGGTGTGATCGAAGTGGCATTTTACGGCTCGATGTGTGCAAAGTACTTTTTGTCTCTTCAAGAAGGTGATCTCGTCCAGCTCCGAGGCTATTTGGCCGTCGCTCCGACAGAAATTGGCTTCACATCGAGCACGAGTCCCGTACTTTACTACGAGCATGAGTCGTCTGGATGTGTTCTTCATGTGCCTAGTACGTATGCCGATCTTCTCTTTTTTATGCGCTAAGTATCGTTATGGTTGGTAAGTGATCGACTCACGCTCTGGTTTTTGCCTTCTGTAAACAGAAAGGTACTGGAAGTTGCTAGAAATGGCTAACGTGGCCCCGCCTTCATTAGAGGCTCGAGTCAACCTACCACCAGCCCAGAGTCGCGAATCAGGCTGTATCGAGCATCGAGGCCGCCCATCCTGGCTCGAATGCGGCTTTGTAAACACGTTGGGCACCCTGTATTGGGGCAAAAGCACTATGACTGATGCCGACACAATGTACTTCGACTTTGTTGGCGTTCTGTCAAATGTCGGCAAGATATTCCGCGAACGTAAACGTAAGCTGCGGGAGGACAGTCGAGCCACCGAGTTGACGGAGTCCCGGTGGGTAAAAACGATCGACAGCAGCTCCTCGTATGAGCTCGTTATCAGGGTGGATGAATGCTCCCAGCCAGCCATTTTTCGATCTCTCAAAGCTGGCGACTCATTTATGGCGACGAAACTCCAATGGATGATGCTGCCGGGCTCTGACGTGCCAGCACACGACAAGATACAATACGCAGCAAGCAGCGTATTCTCCGTGCTTCGTTCGAACGAAGCTATCCGCCCATTTTTCTCACTCGAGGAATGCAAACTGAACGACTTCTTTGCGAAAACTATCATGAAAGATGCTATTGTTGACACGAACACCAGCACGGGTGAGAGCAAGCTTGCATCTCACATCGAGAAGAAGTACTGTCCTCGAAACAGGCTTCCAACGAACGTCCACCAGTTCATGGAAGCTTTCAGCTTGGAAGTGTTATCGTTCAGGTAAGACTTCTGCCAACGAATAATGCAGATGCGCGAATATTGTGTATTAACCTGTTAGCTCTGCTCTGGTTATTATTGTGTTGCAGCGATATGACCGAGCTGCTTGAGCAAATGGAGGCGCTTGAGTATCGGCGCGTCGGCTTTATTGGCCGGGTGTGCAAAGTTAGCACGAAGGACAACAAGAGCGAGCTCTTCCTGGATCTTTGTGAAAGTCACGACACAGGAGCAACATTGACAGTGCAAACAGTCAACCACCCGTTGTACCAGAAAATAGTCGTCAAAGGAAGCGTGAAGGCGAAGGTTCCGCCCAAGTCATTGCCATTGATCCGCCTGCTTCCTCCCGATCTTGTCGAGGAGATGTATGCACAAGCCTTGGAGGAATCTCACTTGGGAACCACGCTGACACTGCCGTTCATCGAGCAGTATCTCACCAGCGACAACAAGGACTTCTTCTTCTCGTTGCATCTGTACCGGGATGCACTGAGAATGGTGACGTGGGAGGTCGACGCGATCCTTGTGCCTTCACCTTGAGCAGCCAGCTAGTTCGTTGCCACAGCCGCTAGTTCTTCCTCATCGTTTGGCAAAGCAGCTGCTGTAAGTCAAATACACAAACCAATTTCGACAACGAGTACAGGCATAATAATGCACCTGACTACTGACGCATGACAAACGAGTTCCGAAAACCGAAAGGACAACGAACGATGCACATGTACATTACGCCGCCGGTGCTTTTCCACCACCGCTAGCAAAATGCGCTGACATTGAATCCATAGTCCCAATCAGAGAGCCAAATGAGCGGCCTTCGCAAGTAATATTGAGATGGAACGCCGACCGCCATCACCCTGAGTCTTCCAGGTGCAAAAAGGCAAAGTTGTCTCTCCCCGTTTCCGCTTCTCTGTCGCTCTCTCTCGCTCGCTTCGCGTCAGTGGGGATCCCTTTGCTCAGATGGGGTTCACCTAGCTTGCTCGTCATTTGGTCGACCCTTCAAGCGATCAATCAAAGTGATGACTTTCCGGTATTTTTCCCGCTCGCGACCCGACGGATTTTTTTCTTGCCCGTGTAGTACTCACTAGAGCTGTGGATCTTGTAGCCAAACACGCGCGGTACGTACGTCTGCGTGGGCGACGGCACCACGAGGTGGGGATGCGTCATAAGGAACACATGCGGGAAGGTCGCGCCAAAGTACGCCCCATCAATCTCTGCAAAGCACCGCAAAAAAAAAAAAAAAACACACACACTCATCAGCCCCACACTGAAAAAAACAACCATCCCAACAAATGTCACCAGTAAATAGCAACGATCCACGTACGACCCGCTCGCTGCGACTTTGGGAAAAAGATGTCCCGGCACTTGGGGCAAAACACGTTGACCGTCGTGTGTCGGGGCACATCCGACTGGCCCACGGGCAGCACGGGCTGTCCCTGGCAGTAGACGCGGTGGCAGCGGCCAAAGTCGACGTTCTGGAACTTGTCGAGCATGGCGGCCATGCCCTTGGTGGTCAAGATGTAGCGCGCGTGGATGAGGCCGTAGAGCATCTCGGCGGCCGACTCGATCATCTCCTGCTGGATCTGCGTCAAGCTGCTGTCGTTGGGCGTCTCGATGTCCAAGATAATGTCCAGCGCGTAGTCGTAGTACGGCACGATGCTGCTGAGGCCCGTGAGGTTGAAATCGTCCTCAATGTAGTCCTCGTCCACCTCACACAGGAAGCTGTTCTCGCGCAGGGAGCAGAACCAGGCGATCCAGCTCGTCTCTTCGTCGTCGCTGCCTTCCACGTCGTTGTCGTCATCCTCGTCCTCGTCCTCGTCCTCGTCCTCGTCCTGGCTCGAGTCTTCCTCTTCCTCTTCTTCGTCCTGCTCCTCCGACTCGCTCTCGCTCTCGGACGCCTGCGCCGCCAGCTGCTCCGTCACGCGCAGCTCCTCCATGTGGCCGAAGAGACGCTCCATCTCGGCCTCCTCGGCCGCCTGGCCGTTGGCCACGGCCGCCGCCTTCTCCGCTGGCTGGCTCATTGCTCTATCCTTCCGCCCTTCGTGGCTGTGCGAAACGCTCCACTTTTCGAGTTTTTGTTTTCACATAAATAAACCTTTTCTAAAACATATTAAAAAAGATGTTTTTAAGTCCCTTGCTCATAGGAAAAACCTTGGTACCTGTATTATAATTCTGCATTAAATAATACAGTAATATAGTTGTATGATGTCGGAGAGGCTGCAGCGAGCGATGGAGGACGAAGGCATGGAGGAGGAAGAGGAGGTGGAGGAGTTGGTGGATGACGAGCCCATGCGCATCACCGGGAGGCTCTTCGTGGGCTCCATCGACGCGGCCAGGAACGTCAACGCGCTTAAGCGGCTGCAGGTGAAGGGCGTGTTGGCGCTGCTGGGCAGAGGCGAGGAGGAGAGCGCGGTGTGGACCAGCGACAGGTCGGTGGAGCACGCGGACGAGCAGCTGCAGATCGCGAGGAGGACGATCGAGATTGAAGACTCGAAGGTCGGAGATCTGCTAAGGAGGTTGCCAGGCATTCTGGCCGAGCTGGACAAGCTGCTGTAAGGGACTGGAGCAGAACATTAGGCGGGACATTGGGTGGGGAGGCTCATTGATGGTTGGGTGTCGTCACAGGCAGCTTGCTGAGAGGGATGACGCCAACGTGCTGGTGCATTGGTAAGGAGAGCTACAGGACGTCCTTTGGAGGCTTTGCTCAGAGGTGTTTTGTCTGGACGTGCTCTGATCGTTCAGCATCGCCGGCCGATCACGATCCGTCTCGGTGCTCGTAGCCAGGATAATGATTGAAGAGCCGCAACGGCAGAGCGTACAAGATATAGTTGATGAGATTAGGTGCGGGATGTTGAAGCTGTTTGGAAGAACTGATTGATCACTAATGCTGTGTAAATGTCCTGGTGCGTCACAGAACCATCCGCCCATGGATTGAGATCAATCCACACTTCATGCAAGACTTGCATCTCTTCCATGCCGTGCTGACGGCAACTGATAGCGCTTCTTTCAGTGCAGAGTACAGTGCGACGCTGAAAACGCGGGCGCTTCCGCGGATAGACTTCAGCGCGAGTCTCGTAGAAGGGATTCTTCGAGGCTCGAAGACGATCACGATGCGCCTCCTGTCCGATGTCCAGAGTGACTGCAACTCGGACCTGGGAGATATCTTTCCGTACAGTCTCGTCGTGGCAACAAGCGGCACGCACCGCGATCGCGTCACGCCCAGATCACGGTTCGCGTACTTGCGGATCGATCGGGTCGAGACCACGGAGCTGAACGTGATCGACGCGGCGACGCTGCGTAAGTCTGGGTTCGACTCGTCCGAGGAGGTGCTCGCGATTCTGCAGCAATTCTACCCCGACGTGACCATCACAACGCCATTGCTGATGCTGCACTTCCGCTGCCTAGGTGCCGCAGACTAAAGACACCCGCTGGATTGCACGCACACTACCGTGCGTGCAAGTTAATGTAGCCATATGAGTTAGAAGCGCACAATTGTTAAAAAATGGTTTTTCTCCCCTACTGAAGCCAAGTTAAACCAGCCAAGATTCATCTACAAGCTCAGTTTGACACTCGTCACAACTGTAGTCGTTAGTATGGCGTTCACAGGGTTCTTCACGCTGGAGGATGGCGCGCCGGAGCTACTGCAGGCACTACACCAAGCCAGCGAAGCGAGCGCGAGCCCCGACCCCACGACGCCCGAGTACCTGGGCGACTCAGCCCAGGCCGCCCACGTGGACGCGGCCCAAGCGGAGCCCGTGGAGTTCAAAGGCCTCCGTTTGCACAACTGGATCATCGGCGCGAACAAGACGCACATCACGCCCATTGACGACGTGGACAAGTGCGTTGCAGCTGATAGTAGACAGTAGTTAGGGTAATTAATACGACTAGCATATGAGAGAGAGAGATGGTGGGCTGACGTGTTGTGCTGCAGGATCGGAGAGGCGGCCAAGATGACGCCGCCCGAGATGGTCTTTGGCAAGAACCAGCTGCTGCTGTTCCACGAGCCATCGGGTGTGTGCTACAACTTCCTGGCGGTGGAGGCGCTCAAGGGCGCGCACTTCCCGGCGCCGGAGGCTGAGGACATTGCGGCTAACCAGCAGCTCAAGGTGGCCATCGCCAAGCACAACACGAACAAGTGCGTGGGGGGATCTTGGTGGTTGTGGAGAGGGGTTTGCTTATGAGCTGTGGGGTATTTGTAGGGAGGACGTGAAGGAGCTCGACATCACGTACGACTGGACGTACTCGACGGACTACAAGGGATCGCTACAGCGTCTCGCTCGATCAGGTGACAAGTTTGTGAAGAGCGAGGAGGAGGTGAAGACGGAGATCACGAGCGAACGCATTGACTTTGAGAAGCTCAAGGAGCGTGAGCCGATTCTCTGGTTCGAGGACGTGGGGCTGTACGAGGACGAGCTGCACGATCACGGAACTTCTGCCATGTCGGTGAAAGTGGTGCGTGCGATCGATGGCTTTTGTGTGCCTGCTTGACTTGGTAGCTTCCTGATGAGACTGACTTCTCGCTCTCATTATTATTGCCGCAGCGTGTGATGCCGTCGGGGTTCTACGTGCTGTCGCGCTACTGGATGCGTCTGGACCATGTCGTGGTGAGACTGCATGAAACGCGGATCCACCACCTGTTCGGCACCGACCACTTCTTGCGGGAGTACACGCGCAAGGAGGAGCAGTTCGAAACACTGTTCACTAAAGGCCACCCGAAGAATATGGCCAACTACACCAACATCGACACTTTCCAGCACTTGCTGCCTGTGCGCGAGGCTGTGTTCGAGAAGGTGTTGCTTCAGTAAAATGATCACACCACACACACGCCACTATGGGGCGCTAGCAAGCGGACGAGTTTAGAATGCACTCATGACAGCGACAGCACTGTAATCCCTGGTTAAATACGTGGTTGTACGACGTGGCTCATACTTCCATCCCCTATCGATACCCATCCGGCAGCTCCGCTCTTACGACCACAAAACTGTCCGCATTGGAAGACACACCGAGAGCAGCAAACATGGCGCGGGCTCGAAAGGAGTACCACGTCATTCTGCTCTCCCCGGCGCATTCCGGCGGCGGCTTCATCTCGAGCTCCAGCTCACTACCGCTGTCCTCGTGGTTCCCTCCAAAGTGCACCATGTTGTCACTACCTTCTAGTGTCGGATCCACCTGCGCCTCATCGTTGAGGAAGAACGCCACCCGCTGCGTGTTCATATCCAGGTACACTCCGACCGTGTCTCCCACCGCGTACGCCCGCGCTCGACAGACCTCCAAGCCGCTCTGCAGAATGACGCCCGTGGCCGCGTAGCCGACCGCCTGCTCGCTCTCGACCTCTTCCGCCACGCCCACCACCACTTCCTGAGCGTCCGCCACGCCCACCACCACTTCCTGAGCGTCCGCCACGCGCTCCACCAGCACCTCCCAGTAGTGGCGTCCACTGGTAAAGTACAGATGCCGCAGCACGCGCGTCCGTTTGCAGCTACTCGACTGGCAAGAACCTACGCAGTTAAAACAAACAGACACCAGTTTAGCTCCGCTCTGAGCGTCTCTCGGCAGGTCTCAGCGCCGAAATTTGGCCAGCAACATCTCAAGACACATAAGAGCCGATACAAACGCAGCACGAATGGCCAGCTACGTCCACGTACGCGCAGCCATGCCGTCAAGTCCGGCGCCGCATGTGCCTCGTCGTCGAACAGCTCCAATGTGGGTTTTTAGGAACCCCGTTATTATTATCCAATCAGAACACTTGTCGTTTGTGATTGGGTTAAAATTAAATAATTTGCAATAGACAGACTGGCGACGAGAGCAGAGCGATGGCGGCCCCGAGCACGTACGTGCACCGCCTGGAGCTTTCGGGGCCATGCGGTGCCGCGCCGGACCTGAGCAACCTGCTGAGCGACGCCGAGGCGCTGCAGCAGCTCGTGAGCGACCTCTTCCGACCTGTTGAGGCGCTGCACGTGGACCTGGTGGTGGCGCTGCATGTGACAAGCGGAATTGCAGGCGATGTAAGGACGCAGATTCAGCCAATCAGATGGACGCGAATCTGCAACCCACGCACCACTTCGACCGCCATCGCCGGAGCGATCGCGGGCTCGAAGCAACTGGGTGAGGCTTTGGGTTTTTGGGGGTTTGGTTGGTAATTGAGTGGGGGTTTCTTACTGATGCTTTTTATGAATATTAATATTGTGGTTAGCGTATGGAGAAGTGACAGCGTCTGGGAGAAAGGACGAGCAGGAGCAGAAGAAGTGGACGAGGGATGGCACGTCGGCCGTGAAGCAGAATGGAGCGGTTAAGTGCGGCCGAGTGGTGTCAGTGCAATGTGGAGACTCGGGGCTCAATGTGGAGTGGAAGCGCAAGGCTATTGGTAGTGCCAAACGCGTGCTGCTAGGTAGGATCTGCTGAGACGGTCGGTATGTTTTTGATGGGGTTAGTAAAGTGTTGAAGGTGTGATGAACTTCTGCAGTTGTGGACTGGATCAGCGAGGTGGAGAGCATTTTTGCGGCGCGGAATGCAATGACGCGACAGGGTTACGATGTTGTCGGCGTGAGCTTCGTTGTTGCCACGAATGCCAATCTGCTGCGGAGCCTCAAAACGGCGCAAATGGTTTTCACCTGCTCGTGGACGCCGGCGTGTGGTGTGAAACTGAATACATTAGGCAATGACAATGCGACAACCAACGGGTGCAATCATCAAGCTGATGCCAGCAATGGACAGAGCTCCCGCAAGCGTCAGCGCACCGATAACACCGACTCAGATCCTTCGGTACAAGTACAATTGAGCCACCGTACTGCAGAGTACCAGGTATTGAGTGTTTGATATTGACATTGTATGGAACTTGCATGTGTGCTAATTCGCTGCGACCAATTCATTTTTGTATTGTTGCTAGGCCAACAAGCCAAGTGAGGATCGCAGCCTCAATATCATTAAAGCGACTGATGAAGGTGCGTATGTGATCGTTGGTAAAGCTGACGAGAAGAGTCCTCACCTATCCCGTGGTGTCTTCTTAATGTTTTCAGGTGTTCAAATTAACGCGGTGTTTGATGGTCATGGAGGTTCAAGGGCCGTTGAGTAAGTTGATCTTTGGGATCTCGGCTGTACATTAACCCCAGGCGTACTAATCTGCATCTGATGTCACATCGACCCCTGTAGACACTTGCGTACAACACTATGTCAGCGCATTCTTGAAGGAGTGAGCTCGATAAAGTCAAGCGAAGAGGTCTCAAACATCATCAAGAGTGCATTTGCACATTGCGACGAGGAGCTGAAGCAATCGTTGATGGCGCTTCCTCCGAATGTCCGCATGTCCAAGGGTTACTGCAATGCCGGATCGTGCGCTGTTGTATCTCTTTTCATCAACTCTGTGCTCTACGTCGCCAACGTCGGAGATTGCGCTGCCGTATTAGGAAAAGTGAGCCAGGAAACAAGAGGACTTCAGTCAGTTGAGGTATCAGTCGACCATTCGTGCAACAACCCACATGAAACTCGACTGGTTGTGGAGAGGTCCCACGATAGAAACGCCATCAGGATGAGCAAAGACGACCAGGCGACTGGAGCTGGTATCATTGGCGTGAAGCGCGTTGCCGGCAGTTTAGCTATGACTCGTGCATTCGGAGATTTCTATCTGAAGTGTCCAGAATTGAGCTCGGCTCCGTTCAAGGTCCGTAGTCTTGCCGCTCGTTTTCCTGATTGCAATACGCTGTCTAACAGTGCGGTTGTATGAACAGAGCAAAGTCCCTTACATCACGTCGGAGCCCAGCATAACAACCGTGTACATGGATGGCAGTGAAAAGTACTTAATCCTCGCGAGCGACGGGCTGTGGGATGTCATGACGCCACAAGAAGCTGTCCACATAGTTGACAAATTCGGTACGACAGTAAGACTCACTAAAACTCGTTGGATTGATTCTATACTAACCGTGTGGCCTTGTTGCGTAGACTCTGCTCAATCGCTATTCTTTTCAACTGCAAGTGCTGCACTCATTCACGCTGCACTAGAAAAGATCGCACATCGTGATGGTCTAATGATCCACGAGTTGATGGCGATGCCTCGAGGCCCGGTGCGACGACGTTTCCATGATGATATCACGTGTACGGTTGTCTACATCGACCATCAGCATGTTACCCTGAGCACAACAACGGATGTCCACAACCAAGAAGAATGCACTCCAGTGGCCTAAGCCAAAGGTAAGTAAATCAGTTTCCGCTTTATTCCGACATCATCATGTTAACGTATTCGACGTAGTTGATGTTGCCGTGCTGGTCGGGCTCCAACTGCCAATAGATATAAGACAAAAGTCAGAAGGTGTTTTTTTCGAGTATATGTGTTGCTCGTCCATTGATATGCGTACCTGGCTGATAAGTTCCTGAGCTTGGTCGGGGAGATTTTGTCGGCACCGTAGGTCGTTAGCGCGATGAGTAGCTTGTCTGTCTTGATAAACCCTGGAGCGGACGCGTTGCCTTCAAACGCCTTAAATGCATTTTTGACTTGCTCGGATGTGTAGGAGGCGTTCACCTTCCTCGACATGACTGCCACAAATTCGTCGAAGTCAATTTCGCCGTTGCTGTCCTGGTCGATTTCATGAATCATGAGGTCGATTTCTTCCGGCGACGTGTCAATGCCTAAAGTGTCCATCAACTCGCCAAGCTCAACTTTCGTAATCGAACCTCCACGGTCCTACGAGCGCAGAAGATGACCAAGTTAGTAAAACTTGTGACCCTGATCATCCAACAGAAGGTGATCACGTACTCGGTCTACAAGGTTGAAAATCTCTCGGAACTCAGTGAGTTCTTCGGGAGACAAAGCGTGCGTCATATTATTTTTCTTCCTGAAAGTCTTTCTCTTCAACAACGACAAAGAAGAAGTGTGGTGCACTTAGTGCAAGCCCGCACAAGCCAACAAGTTGTGCAACAACGAAACCAACCAAATATGCATGTAACAGTTAATTCCATTTAGGGCATTATGGGACTATGAAGAAGTGTGCGCAGTTCCTCACAGCGGTGGCAGCACGTTGGGTTTGAGATGGTGGAAGCCTGGTTCAGACTTGACGACATGTGGTGTTTGTGCCTTCATCTTGCTTCTCATCTGAAGCAGCCGAAAGACTGGAGCTCGGGTTCTGATCTTGCTACGCAGCACTTCGTCCAACAAAGGAGAGAGTGTGACTCTGCTTACAGGTTCTTGATCGGATGCATGGTGATGACGGTTTGCCTTCCATGCTCTTTGGATTCGCTGAACTGCAGCACGCTCACGCTGGTTTCGCTGTCGAATGATCTTCATGACCACACTGCCGCTTAGCGAAAAACTAGAAACAGTGGCGTGCGGTGATGAACCTCTCTTTGACAGACAGGGGTATGGCTGCCGACCATCAATACCATCGCCAAGCAGGTAAAACTTGTCGATGGTAAAGCACGGTAAGATGTACTCAGCAAAGACGAGACAGTAGGAGCATGACGATTCTCACGCATAGTTTCGACTTGTGTTGGTGCACTACTGACAGGTTCCGTGTCTTGGATACTGTCAGTCTCCACTGCAGGCTCCACTGACATAACTTCGACTTGCTCTACAACGAGTTCCTCAAGCGCAGCCTGATCATTAATGTCGATAGCGTTTTCGGCTGGTGGTGGCTCATGCATCTCAGTCGGTTCTTCCTGCGTGCTCGTATTGTTTGTCGTGTCCACCTCCACCTCGCGATCCTGCGCTTCTGAACTGCTCTCCCCGGCAAGTTCTTGCTGCAGCTGCATAATTGCCGATTCCTCCTCAATCACGGTCTGTGCTACCAAATGAGGTTGAACTGGAATTTCGGCAGATTCATCCAATGCAGCTACAACTGACGAGGTCTCGGCAACGATACCTCCACCTCCGGTTTCGACTTCGGAGGAATTAACATCTTCAGAAGCAATAGGTTGTTCTGTCTGGAGTGGCGCAGGTGGTTCCTCCGGAACATGGAATGTGCTTCGTCTTTCATCTTTTGATAGTGTGCTTTGAGGAACTCCGTGAATCAGCAGCGAGACGATATGTAGGATCAGCCCAATTAGTTGTTTTGGAACCCAAATAGCATGAAGCAGGCATGTCATCAGTATATCGATGACCACATAGACGATTGACAGAGCCAACAGAAGTGTCAAGGCTATTTTCCAGGTCTGATGATACTGCAGCTCCTCTCCGATACGGTTGAGTTTCTCATCAAAAATGTTGGGGTATACAGCTTCGCATGAGATATTCACTGTTTCCGTAACAATTGTCTCCGAAGTGCTCCTCACGTCCTGAATGTCCGAAGCCTGGTCCCAAATTGTGGTATCTGCAGATACTAGTTCTTCCGTAGCCAGTGCATTTTCAAGCTCCTCATGTAGAGATAGGGTGCTCTCTTCCAGCTTATTAAGCTGATCATCAATACCCGAGGCACACATTCCCTCCAAGTCATCAACGAGACATTCCATATCTTCATTCTGAGTATCATCAACGTTGCCCTCCTCCAGTCGTAAGGCCTCTTTTTCCTCAGCCACCGTATCGTAAGCTACGGTAATGTCTTCCGATTCACCGGGCTGGCCGTAAACTTCTGGGACGCACGTGTCGTCTGAGGGTTCCTCAATGTCTTCAACAACCTGTTTCTCGGAATCGACGCCAATACCAGTGCTATCAACTGCTAACTCCAAATCTGTTGTAGGTTCTTCGCTCTCGCTGATCTCCTCGACTGCACTGCTTTCGCAAAGAGACCAGCATCCGCGATCTCAGTAGCCGCTTCCTCCGGTCGAGATGACGTTCCCTCATACTCCTGCAAAGGCGCTTGTTTCAATGCAGCGATCATCTGTTCGATCGTGACAAGTCGTTCCGAGATCGTGGTCTCCGCTTCAGACGAAACCCCGTCGCTGGTTCCTTCAGTCCAAGAATCATCACATGGTGTGAGCGCTAGCATCCACTCAAACGACCGCCTTAACGCATTCTCTAACGCCGCGACACACTCGTCCGAGTCAACATGTTGCACGAAAGTGCAGAGATCCAAGGCGATGTCCTCGGGGTCGTTCTGCATCCACGAGGCCGTCGGGCCCCGTCTTCTCGAAGCACGTTCTTGGCCACCACGAAGCCTGGCATGTCCTCCGCCGTCTTCTCCTTGCAGAACCGCTGCAAGTTGACCACCTCGTCCAGTGCTTGTCGAATGGTGTCAGCACACCTTGTCACCTCCATGCCGTGCTCCCGACAGAAGTTTTGCAGCTGCGCAGGCACGTGACGTCTCACATTGAGCTTCAGTAGCGCTGGCTGGATGTCCAGCAGCAACGGCAGCACCAGCCAAACGGGCGTCGCGTCCGACGTGGCAGCAGTCGTCACGAAGGACGTCACGCCTTCTGTGGCATCAAATCCTGTCACTCTGTGGTGGCAAATTGCCAGCAACGTCCAAAGCGCCAACGCTTTCGCACGCAGCATATCGATCGATCGTCACTCGATTGAGTTCTTGGCTGGTTTCTTGTGGACTGAGCCCGTGGCCATGGCCAACCAGTACTACTTCCATGTTGACATGCGATCCGCCGCACCATAGTGAGCCTAAGTGTGAGCATCTTAGCGTCCCTTCGGCACGACGCATCCCACTTCAACATGAGTACTTGAAGTTTGTATTGAAATTACGAAGATCCCGTGAAACCCATCCCTCTCTTGCTCGTTGTATGCAGCGTTCACTGGATCGTCATTACCGATCGAGCACTTCAACATGCCAAAATGTTTTTGTATCACTGTTGAGAGGGTGTCCATGCTGTTGTGGGGCTCCCTCCTGCGAAGTTAGGCTGAGATATGCAATTCTGTATTTATCAGTTAGGAAAGTGAGAGCGCAAGGCAACTAGCACGACGTGTTGTCCGATGTGTTAGAAATGCGGTGCGTCACAAATCCCGGACAGCTTGGCCACAGCAATTTCCACCTTAATCGTCCGTGGCAAGCTTGTGGTACACGCGTCCCGTGTATAGGATAGTAAACAGCGAAATTGCGATCAACGGCGCGAACGTCCAGTTTAGCACATACTGAATGCCGGGCAAGCCAACAACTGTGATCATAATGTCACCAATGGCACGCCCCATCGTGCCAGCCTCGGTGGCCAGCAACCCGGAGTTGAACGTGCCCTTTGCAAAGGATTTCGGGATGGTCTTCGACAGCAGCGACATGTTGACGCCCTCCAGAACATTCGTCGAGATGAAGATAATCACACCGCCGACAACGAATTGTGCGACTGAATAGTGACCGTAGTTCACGATGATGCCCACGCCGACAAACATGGCGGCTTCAGACAGCATGATCATCTCTCGGTCTTCGTAGCGGAAGCTCATCCAGCCCACAACCATGTTGGTCGGGAACATAAGAAGCCCCAGAGCCGCAAGGTACACACCATTGTTGTTCGAGCCCCAGTTGAAGTGATACATCGCGACCGTCGAGCTAGCTGTAATCAAGCATTCGAGAACCAGCTTGAGAACAATATAGATTAAGAGCGACGCCACCACTGGCACGTTGTGCCACAATGACGACAGAGGTGGCGGACTGCCCACCATCGAGGTCGAGCGTGATATCAGTGGCGTGGACTCGCCCATCTTTGCTGCGACCGCGACGATGCTCGAGTTACCCATTCCATTCTCCAGCATGGATCTACGACGCTCGAGGAAGCGCTCCCTCTCGAGGCGGTCCGGCTCTTCAAACCACAAAACTAGCGCGATAAGGTAAACTGACCACAGCACAAGCATGACCCAGCCTGGCGATGTTTCGGTCGTGATCTCGATGCCAGCAATGTTGTAATCAGGCAGATAGTGTAGTGCCGCAGCAAGTGCCGGGCCTCCGGCCATACCGAGCGCGCTGGCAGTCACAAACAGCGCCGATGCTTGCGTGCGCTCCTCTCGTGAGTAATTGTCAGCAATGTAGCGACGATTAATAGCGCGAGCTCCACCAAAACCGTTGAGCATTCGACCGGCCAAAGCCATCGCGACGCTGTCGTACGTGAGTGCCAAACCGTACAGCAAGTTACCCAAAATGAGGCACACCGTGGCAAAGCTCAGTGATGCCTTGTACGACCGGTTGGCCCACCAGCTGTACAGGACCGCACTCGCAAGAGAAGCCACGGGAGTCATGCCCACAATCACACCACTCATGGACGCTTCTGCACCCAACTCAGCCGCATACTTTCCACTCGTCGGAGCCACAATGTAGTAATTCGTCATGTACAGGAAGGTATTCAGCATATTGAGGAGCCGCGAAGGTTCCGAGGCCTGTTTGAGTCGTTTGAGCATATCGTACGTCTCATCGTCCTCATCCTCCGAGGACTCCGCGTCGAAAATCAGCGAGCGTGCCGCCACGGTCTTCACATACTGCGTCGACTTGTGCAGTCGTCGACGCGCTTGTCCGATGCGAGTCAGCACTGGTTCATCCTCGGAGATCGTGCGCACGAGCGCCTTGCTCGTACCACACGCCAGCTGCACTTCTAGTCGACGCAGCTTGGTGAGCGCAGCTCGGATGCTGGCGATGATGGCTGAGATCCCTTCATCATGGTACAGCTGCTGCAAGTGCGAGGCCTGCGAGTCCGTGCGCGACGACAAGTACGAGCCCATGATCTTGTGCTCCTTGAGCGTCTTGTCGTGCTTCTTGAGGATCTTCCGGATGCCTGTGGCGTTGAGCTCCACGAACTGCAGCAGCTTCACCAGCTCGTCCCCCACGTGTCGGTACATGTCCGAGATCGAGTGCATGGCCTCCACGTCGCCCTGCTCCAGCTCCAATTGCTGCGACCGCAGCGTCTGCAGCGTCGTGGCGAACTCGCCCTGCTTGGTGAGGAAGAAAAGCACCACGCGCTCCACCTCCGAGTCCAGCGCGTGCTTGAACGTTTCCTGCTCCTGGTGCGTCTCTTCACGCGCAGCTTCCACCACTTTCTTGAGCTTCTTCTTCAGCTGCTTGTACTCCAAGTAGTGTCTATGGTGAAGATGGCAAGTGTGTGTCAATATGTCACTATGAGAGGGGGAAAACTGCGCACTTTTGACCGTACTTACCCCTTCCATTCGGGCCGCTGCGCTGCCGCCAGCTTCTTGGCGAATTGGACCATCGGATACGAGCTAACGGACTGACTAACTGGACGAGAGGCCTCCCTGTATAGTGAAACGCCCACGAGGTGCGACGCCCGAGGTCGAAATCCGAAAGTGGCCAAAAGAGACCAAATGTGACGGTCTCGTGGGGCGGAAATAGGAATTTTGCTGGCAGCCAATCAGAAAGGGACTCCGCGATGGGGAGCAGGAACCTGGCTTTTACTAGGTATGGACGTTATCGCGAGGGAAGGAGCTGCTCAACAAGAGGGAAATACAGGAAATACAAGGAGGGTCTCGTCGGGAGGGCCCTCGCTCAGAAAGTCAAAACACGCTGCGTGTTGCACGCATTTGACCCGATAAGTTAATATCGTTATTATTATTTATGTTCTGGAGCGGGGCCTCGTTCAACATTAACGAGCAGATTCAAATTAAAACAAGTTCGCAAAGCGAAAGCGAGCGAAGCGGGTTCAGGGTCGAGTCACCAGCGAGCGTAGCGAGCATCCCTTTAGGGTGCGGGTGATAGACTTTCAATCATGGATTGGCAGTAGTTTTGAAACTAGTAGGAAATTATATTATACTACAGTGCTCACTGTATTAAGTCTCATTGACATTATTTTAAGTGAGGTGTTTCATTTTGTTTGTTACTGTAGTCTATATGAGATTACTTAAGAATACAGACTAAATAATGGGAGGTTAAATTGACCCACACAGTCTTAATTAGCAGACCTTTTTGCCTACTGCACTTTCGAGCGAAGTGTTCATAGGTAAAGCAGGCTGGTCCCCATACATTCTGTTACTGCCTAGCGAGAGTATCCGAGCTTAACCCTTTGACTACAGAATTCCCGGCAAAGGCAGAATTGCAATCCCTGATTTACTTCGCACAGATAGTACAAAGCTGCAGCCGTTTTGCTATAATCGCGACTCTGTACGGACACATGTAGTTTGTAACCTCTCAGTCCTTATTGGTCCCACCTTTCTCCCTTTGCCGGGGAATTCTGTATTGGCAGCCACTTTACGCTTCCCGCCGAGGGACTTGAATTCCAGTAAGTTGATTGTGGGTGCTAAGCCCAAACGAACTGAGATTATCTATGAACTTCCGAATGTGATACTAATTCAAGATTTCTTGTACACACCAATAAAAAAAATATCAGCCAAATGAACCAATATTATTTTGCGTATGAGATTAAATTCCAACCGAGACAAATTACAGTGACCACTGTAGTGATATACTGCTTGAGTATATTGTGTTGCCGGCGACCAAAAAACTTGTATGGCTAAGTACTAATATTGTAAAACTAGTACTATTTTCAACAACGCACATTTTGCATTCAGATTTAGCTGGTCAATTGAACGCTCGCTAGGCATCCCCAGAGGATAAATCGAACGCTATTGATCCTCATTCCTCTATTTGGCCTGGAGAGAAAGAGTCACGTCGAGCCTCGCGATGAGTTGTGCCGGTAACCGACCCAATTTCGCCAAAACAGAGCCGTGCAGCAAATGCGGCAAAAGGTTCTTGCTAACAGCGTGTATGAGGCGAGTTAGACAAGCGGCCTGTAATTCACCTTGTGGGGGTCTCCTTCGCATAGCATTGAAAAGACAATACTCTGCTCACAGCTATACCTATCATAGCCTGCTGAGACGCTGGAGGGGATGGAAAGCGGAGCGGTCGCGGCGCTTCAATCTTACTAGTAAAATAATAAACAAATAGTACTAGTGGTATACTAGTATTTGTCACGTCAATCAGTTGTAACACAGTATAGTAGCTATCATAATATAATATTATTCACATTCATTGTTCCAGAAGTACTATATTGTACTGAAAAGGCTTTCAATGCATTTTTCTGTGAGGGCTTCCCTGATAACGGGCCCTCCATATTAATAGAAACGAGGGCTGCTAAACGCGGGGATGTAAAGTCGGCACGAATCTTCGAGGGATTCATTTTTATTCAAAAGGAATAGGTTTGCAAGTGTTGTGCAATTGTGTGCAAATGAGACGGAGACAGCAAATTACAGCAACTTGGATGGTTGCGGGGCAATCTTGCTTGTCTCTGATGTTAATAGCAGTGCTAGGTCATGCACATCGGCTGCAATGTCATCGGCCGATGTCAAACCGGAAGACCGTGTTGGCAAGACTTTGGTCGTGTCCCATAGGTCCACCCGCTTGCTTGCTCGCTCTACTGGCAAAATGTCAGCTTCGAACGGAGGTTGGGCTCGTCAACGGATTTGGACCTTTCGTCGAGTGGCACTCACGCGGAGGACGAGACAATAACCCGGACACTTTGTAGGTGCGAGCTGGACCGACCACGGACCACGCGCACATAGTCGAAGCTTGTTCAATCACCAACTTTCTGTGCCAAGGGCTGATGAGCCGTTGTCACTTTCGCGGCGGGCTTCAAAACTACAGTGCAGTACTTCGACGTCCACCAACTAAAAACGAGCTTACTCAACCACCGTCCGAGAGGAACTACCTTTTCGACAAGAAATATAAAGTTGACCTTTGTTCCTCTTACTGCCCATATCTCAACGACCTGTCTGTTCTAGCTCTGCCCCATTGCTGCCTTCTGATAAGTTCCCTTCCGGATGGCCTGGACAGTCGGTGGGAAGCCCTGAGCGTCTACTGCATCGGCATCTCGGCAAAAGGCTGGCAACCACCTCGCTGATAGCAAGCGCAAAAGTACACGCAGAGGGATGGAGCCAACACCAAACGCCATGGAGACCCCATTGGCCTGCAGTCAGCGGTTCGCAGTTAAAGAACGAGCCCGTAGACTGCACGATGATAATTTGCATAACAATCTGGAGGACCGTCATATAGATGTACACGCGGTTGCCCAGTAAGCCTTCGAAAACGTTGGCCTCGTCGTGGATCTTGCGGCAGTTGATCTCATTGAAGAGCTGCATCCACACAAAGGTGTTGAAGACGACAGTCAAGTGCTGCGTGGGCTCGGCCTTCATCTTGTCCTCATTCTCTGGAGTGTAATTTGGCCGCTGTTTAATGTCCTGAATGCGTCCCGAGTACACACCCAGCAAGTCCTCGCCAACGAACGTCAGCATGAGCAAGACCACTAGCTGGTAGATCGACTGTCCGACGATGTGCTTGGTCATAATCTTCGACAGCAATGGCTTTGTCTTAGGGTATGGTCGACGCTCGAGCAGTGCGGGTGTAGGTGGCTCGGTAGCGAGTGCCAGCGACGCGAACGAATCCATGATGAGGTTCACCCATAACAGCTGCACGGCCGTCAGCGGTGACTGCTCAAGGATAACTGCACCTAAGAAGGCTAGCGAAATAGCCACAACGTTCACCGTGAGCTGGAACATCAAGAACTTGGCGATCGAATCGTAAACGTTGCGTCCCCACTTGATGGCGCTCACGATGGAAGTGAAGTTGTCGTCCATAAGGATGATATCCGAGGCGTCCTTCGCTACGGCAGTTCCACTGATGCCCATGGCAAATCCAACGTTGGCCTTCTTGAGCGCGGGGGCGTCGTTTGTGCCGTCACCGGTGACAGCAACGACCTGTGGACCGTAGGGCATGAGGTTCGACTGCATGAGACCGGTCACAAGCGTGTACTTGTCCTTTGGTGACGATCGCGCCATGACACGCAACAGAGGCCAAATCTTGTCGAACTCGGACTGAATGATGTTTCCATTGCCGTCTAGCACGCGTTGTCGGAATTCCTGGCCTTCAATTACCAACGAGCCGTCACCAGGTGCAATAATTCCACACTTCCCTGCAATGGAGCGAGCGGTAGTAATGTTGTCACCAGTGACCATGCGCACGACGATACCAGCACGGTGGCAAAGTCGGATGGAATCGGGGACTTCTTTGCGCACAGGGTCCTCGATACCGACGATACAAATGCAGGTCAAGTCCTTCTCGATATCATCATCGGACCATTGACTGAGCTCGTCCGGCGAGATTTCGACGTCGCGGTAAGAAAGACATAGCGTGCGGTAACCTTGAGACGCATACTTTTCAATGATGGAAGTGCCGATGATCTCTTTCTGGTTCGTGTCCAGGGAGGCGACAGAGCCATCAAGGCGCTTCATCTTGTTGCAGAGTCCCAAAACCACTTCGGTAGCACCCTTCGTAAAGATGCGGCATGTAGTTGCAGACCGCTTGACTACGACAGACATTCGCTTCTTCTTGCTACTAAATGTGAGCATGTGGCCAACCTCGGTGTTAGCACGCACGTTCGGGTAATCTACGCCGCAGTCACGGACGAACTGCAACAACGCACACTCCGTCTTGTTGCCTGTGTGTTCGGGTTGTCCACCTGCTATCTTAGATGGTAGAATCTCGGCCGTCGAGTTGACACACACCGTTGCAAAAGACGTCACGTGTAGACTCGGACATCTCATCGGTGGCCTGCGAGGCTGACGTAAACTCTTGCCCACCGATCCAAACTTGCATGACAGTCATGCGGTTGGTCGTCAGCGTACCTGTTTTGTCGGAGCAAATGGTGGTAGCGCTGCCCATGGTCTCACAGGCGTCCAAGTGGCGCACGAGATTGTTATCTGTCAGCATTTTTTCACCGAATATGCCAGTGAAATTGTCACTGCAAGGGGCAAACCCTCCGGGATAGCTACCACAAGCACAGTAATTGCCACGATGAAGAACTGTAGATAGTCGCTCACGTACTTGGCCTTCCATTCTTTCTTGTCATCACCTGTGAAGGTTCCGACCGAAAACCGGATCGACATGATGACGAACACGAGGATAGCCACCAGCGTACCCAACTTCCCAATGAGAATCGTCAGCCGGTTTAGCTTGGCTTCAAGTGGTGACTGTGTGTCGTTGTCGTACTCTTCTTTCTGCTCCACCGTTCCATTAGCGGCTGCGGATGGATGCGGTACCGTTGCGGCAGGAGATGGTGTCGCCTTCTTTCAGCCTCGGCCTTTGCTTTCTCCTTCTCTTTGTCTTTTCCTAAGATGAGCTTTTTGATGATACCTGCTTGAGAGCTCTCACCAACGCATATAACTAGCATCTTGCCGAGTCCTTCCATCACCTTTGTACCTGAAAGCAAGAACGGGTTCTCCGTGTTTTTCACCATCAGATCCGACTCTCCTGTCATAGCCGACTCGTCCAGTTTGAGCTCCTTCTGGTCAAACACGATACCATCCGCCGGTATGATGTCGCCCAGGTCCACTCGAACGACATCACCTACTGAAAGTCCAAACTTGCTGACCTCAGCCGGAACTCCATTGCGAATAACTTTAATCTTCTCATCCTCTTTGACAGCGTTTAGCGCTCGGAACTGCGCCTCTTTCTGGTAGTCATTGACGGCAGTCACCATCGTCACCACAAGCACAGCGAAAATGATACAGGCTCCTTCAACCCAGCCTGTGTCCGGGTGGTCACCAACAGTGATGGCTAAAACAACGGAGAGGATACCGGAGCACGTTAACACAATAATCGTGACGTCATGGAAGGCTTCCCACATGAGCTCCAGGAGTGTCGTGGGTTTCGGAGGTGTAATGTAGTTTGACCCGAAAGTGTCTTCACGCCGCTTTAAATCAGCAGTGTTGTTGTTGTTGAGTCCTTGTGTGATGTCGACACACAACGCCGTCGCGACACCTGTAATGCCACCTAACTTGGCAAGCTGTTCTGCTTGATGTTCATGTTGCGTCTCGATAAGGCGGATCAAGTCACCCGTGACGAGTTTGAACTGACCGCCTCCGTGGGCTGCTCGGAGTGAATCATGACTGACCACCACCCGTCAGCTCAACCTGAAGAGAGGGTGTAGCCCCCTTGTACCTCACTGGTTCGGTGCTTTAAAGACTTGATGACCAGCAAGTGGCGATTTGTGGTATCTGACTGCGTCGCGGTGTGGAGTCTTCGTATTCCTCGAACCGCCACTGGGTCTGGCCTCCGTTTCTCCCGGCAAGCACCTTTTCGGAAATGCTCGCATGTCCCGACTTGGGCCGGTGGTTACAGGTCAGGACCACAGGCAGGAAGAAGAGCATGGGATTGGAGCGCCGCGACTGTCGTCTAGGAACGAAATTAGCTCGCCAGCTGGAGGAAACCAATGCTGAAAACCCCTGTCGACATGGACCCTATAAATACGAGGCGTTTGCACTGCACGGTGGCAATGGTGATGGCAAGCGTGCCCTGCATCCCATAGTTATTTTAGATTAATCCTTTCCTGTGGTTCTGTGGTCTTATAAGGGCTGAGGGCGATTCGAACCATCGACTAAAATGAAATGCGAAGAGTCATTCTGACCCGCAGAATGCTATTTAAGAGACTTTGAATAGCTTTGAAGCCACCATCGCGTGAAACCAAAGGGATAAGGACCGCAGGAAAAGGTACGTTGGACAAGTAAAATTGAACATGCTGAAGTTGCTGGCTGCTAATGCTTGTGCGACGGTCGCGTTAACAATTATTGCTCATGCGATATCCTTTAAATGATCGCTCTCGGATGTCAATTCAAGCTGTTGTGTTTATTTTGTTTGTATTATTTGTCGAGTGGCGTGGTTCCCATTGAGTTTATCGAGTCTCACCACCATCGCTTCGATAAGAGTTCACTCAGCGGAATGGATATGAAAATGAAATAGTTGTTCTCCTGGAAACCAACCTTTTTGTCACGCCGATGCAGCTCTCTGCTTAGTGCAGTCGGGATCGCTTCGCAAGTGACGCAAAAATTGAGTCGGTCCGGTTTAGCAACTCGTTCGGAGACCCGAACTCCGCCACCTCACCAGCATCCATGACCGCGATCTTGTTGCAGTGCATGATCGTGTTGATCCTGTGCGCGATAATCAGCACCGTCTTGTCCACGAAGGTCTCACGGATCGTCGCCTGGATAAGATTGTCCGTAGCAGTGTCCACGTTTGCTGTCGCCTCGTCCAGTACCACGATCTTGCTGTTTTTAAGGAGCGCGCGACCGATACATACGAGCTGGCGTTGGCCCACTGACAAGTTGTCGCCGCACTCTGAGACCTCGAAGTCGAGACCGGCACCCCACTTCATGAGACTATCTGCCATGTGCACTTGCTTCAGGACGGTCCAGATTTCGTTTTCAGAGTATTCGCCAAACGGGTCGAGGTTTCGCGCAGCGGTCCACTAAAAAGCACAGGGTCCTGCGGGATGATTGCCAGACTGCGCCGCAATTCTTGCAGCTTTAGGTGCGAGATGTCCAGCTCGTCGATCATCACCTTCCCGCTGTCAAACTCGCAAATACGGAAGAGCGCAATCATAAGCGAGCTTTTGCCTGCTCCGGTGCGGCCGCAAATACCCACTTTTTCACCGCCGGCAATATTCATGCTTACACCACGGAGAACCAGTGGCAGTTCAGGCCGGTACTTCAGGCACACATTATCGAACTTGATAGCACCCTGAGAAGGCCAGGCAGCATTGTCGACTGGGGTGCAGTCTGTCGCGTCGACCTCCATTGGAATCTGCCGAAAGTGTAGCAGCCGCTCCACACTCGTCATGGCACTGTCAACCTTATCAACAGATCTCATAACCCATTGCACCACGGAAGTTAGCATGAGCGAGTACGTTAGCGAGATTCCCGCAGTCATGGCACTCAATTGACCCTTGGTCGACACGAGATAGGCTGTGACAATAACGATGATCACGACTGACAGCATATCAAGTCGTGATGCCAGCCAGCGGCCGGCTGACCAGTACGTTATGTACATATTAGCGTTCTCGTCCACCACCTTCTTGTTCATACGCTCGAAGGCATCCTGCATCTTGAAAGCGCGAATGGTCTGCAGCCCTGAAAGTGTCTCGCTAAAGAGATTGTACACAGGTGTGCGTGTGATACCCTCGAGGCGCTTGACTTCACAACTTGTCTTCTTAAAGTATTGACCCGTGACGAAAAAGAC
The DNA here is from genome assembly GCA_011947335.1 of Phytophthora constricta. Taxonomy (NCBI): domain Eukaryota; phylum Oomycota; class Peronosporomycetes; order Peronosporales; family Peronosporaceae; genus Phytophthora; species Phytophthora constricta. The sequence continues at coordinate 110,434 of JAAVTI010000321.1, forward strand.
GACGATGATAGGGATGTACGCCACGGCAATCCAGTAGCTCGCGAATGCTGACACAACCAATGATCCCAGTGCCATTGATGAGTGCTGAAATAGGATCTGGTACTCTTTGGTAAGATGGAGTCCAATTGATCCAGATCGTTTGAGAATCGATTGAGAACACGACCCACAGGCGTGACATCGAAGTAGAGGTTTACTGGAGCGGCCAGAACTCGACGGAATAGCTCGTTGTGCATATTCTTCGAAGTTCGCACACAACTTTCCGTCAGGAACATCGCACGCCCGAACGTCAGTGTCGTGGCGAGAACGATCAAACCAACGTACCATAACGCGAAGGTCTCACCCGAGTATGTCGGGTCGACACCACGGCGAGACATGTTTTTGGCCCAGTGACTTGGCCACCAGTCCACCACCACACGCACGGCCTGGCTTATGGTGTAGAACACCACAACAAGCACAATTACCAGAAGGCCGTTCATTCCCGATTCATCGAAATATGTTTTGTACACGCCTACCGTCACGGTACCCTTCACACGGTCTTCCTCCTGAATGAGCTGGCCAGAATTGGTGTCTTTCACTTCAGCTTGCGTTGGCTCGTGCTTCGCTGCAGACATGGTGGTGTCAGGGAGTACTGGTGCGAATTCCATATCACTATCCCTTGAGTTGCTTTGGCCAGAGCTGGAAGCTGACTCTGTAGTTGCCATAACCCCCGGGAACATTGCTATCACCTCTTCATATGTTCCGTCACCAGCAATGGTTCCATCACGAATAACCAATACTTTGTCAGCACGAGGTAGCAGGTCGTAGTGGCTATTTAGCACTAATATGCGTGTTTTCCTTTGGCCAGACCCATGATGCACTGGTCGAAGATATCATGTGCCACGTGCGGATCCACGGCGCTCAGCGGGTCATCCAGGAGAAGGATATCATAGTATGACCGATACATCGCACGAGCGATAGCCACACGCGCTTTCTGTCCACCACTTAAATTGATGCCACGCTCCCCGATCTCCGTGCGGTCTCCATGCGGTAGTGCGTGCAGATCCATTGCAAGTTGTGAGGCTTTCAGCACGGCCTCATAGCGATCAGCGTAAAATAGTTCCTCAAACAGGATGTTGTCGCGCACGCTTTGGTTGCGGATCCACGTCTCCTGGCTAACATACGATATGTCACCAAATACATTGACGCTACCGCATTTCAGTGTCATTTCTCCAAGCAATGCGTTTAGCAAGCTGGACTTGCCGGAGCCCACCGTACCAATAACCATCACTAACGAACCAGGGTCAATTTCCAGGTTGATGCCTTCCAGTCGGAAGCTTTGCTGTTTTCCGTCGACGTCTGCGTGCAAACTAGCCGATACACTGGGTCGGGGCGTATTCCAACTCAAACTGACGCTAGTATCACAATTCATCTCAAGTATGCGATTTGAAACTTCTGTCAGCGTGTTCATGGAGACCTCAACACCTCCTGGTGTGACGACCACAACATCAGACGAGCGACTGGGAAGAGGCCACTCGAAGTTTGCGTCGCGGACTGAGATGGTCCCGACTGCAATGGTAGTCGGCGATGAAGCAACTTGGGCACTTGGTGCATCGTTTTCCAACATTGATTGACCATATTCGTCACTGGAGAGATATTGATCGATGCGAGCAAAAGCGATCTGAGCTTGCGAGAGAGCAGCAATGGCCGCTGGGAGCTGAATAAGAGCTGTGCGACAGATATTGACCATGGCGATAAGCGTGAAGGCATCGATCACTGAGATAGTACCATTCATCGCTAGGTAAATGCCAAGTGTGACCCTGAGAGGAACGCTGGTGTCAAGAACAACATCACTGTGTTAATCTCATGGTACAAGTGGAACTTGCGCAGTAGCACGACCTCTTTTGCTCGAATTTTTCCACACGGCGAGCCAGAGACTCCTCCCACGCATAAAACTTCATGACACGGATGCCTTGCAGCGCCTCGGATGTAACTTTGACACGTTCGTCTATGACATTCAGCAGGTCATGCTGCACTCGCGCGATGATACTGCCAAAATGCACTGAAAGCGCGCTGATAAGGATCAAGGTCACGGCACCACCCGCTGCTGATGCAAAATCAAACAGTAATCCGATGAGCACCACCGAGATAACGAAACTTACCGGGCCGACCACGATCCAGGGACACTCCAGCATTAGGTTGAATACACGTTCGGTATCCACACTCATGAGTGTCAGTACTTCTCCAGTGGAGTACTCCTGTCGCGCCACACAGGACAATTTCAACGACTTCTGGTAGACAAGGTCCATGATGAGCGACCGCATGTTGGCACCACTTCTCGATGAAAAGAAAAAAGCATAATTGAGCGATCCGATGGCCAGAACTGACACGACGGTCATGATTACCAACAACCAGTAGCCGCCCACGTGAAAGCGATTCTCTTCCCCTGCCAGGAATTGCAGGATGGCCTGCGCCACATACGATTGCATGGATAGTCCAAAGATGTAGACGAAACAGTTGCCGAGAATGACAATAATGTCATGTTTAAAAGTACGGACGAAGGCCACAGCCACGGGTGATAGTCCAAATGGCAACTTTTTGTGCGGTTCGTACACTTGGTGGAAGCGTGCACCAAGTGACGCGCACGAGTCGGCGTCACAAAGAGGCCAAAAGTCCTCGTTTTCGAGGACATGTTTGGCTCCCAGCGCCACCAGAGGTTGAAGCCACGTGACCATCATAATCGATAGCATGGAAGCTTTGGCGAGCGGGTTGGGAGCTTGACTGAACAACTTGGTTTCGTCGATTGACTCCGTGTCGATCTTCTTGTCATTGTGGTCGTTCACATTTCGAGGCGTGGATGGAGCTGCCACATAGTGCTGCTGCTCTTGAACTTTGACCATGATTCAGTACAGACCTCGAACTCAATGTGAAGATCCGACAATTGGAATCAGCGCAGTCGTCTGGATGCTTCTTGGACTGGACTTGACGATCAGGTGGCGAAATGCAAAGTGACGGATCGAGATCGACTGCCGCCGGAAGGATTTGGCGACCATTGCGAGCATCCGCAGATGTGTGTACACCTGGGACACTTTCACCACGTCACGATCGCGAACCATGAGTCATGATGAACCCTGCATTCCTCGATACACACAGGAGCCACAATTCGGGACCCCAGGTCATAAAGCCTGGTTGGATACCTGAGGTGGAGGAACTTCCTCAGGAAGGGGAATACAGTTTTTCCGTGATATAAAGCGCTGAGCGGGACGACACGATTGCTTTCACATGATCGCGGTGCGTTCTTGATTTAACAATCGATGGTGAAGTGTACCTTGGGGATGAACCTCTGTCTGTGGTTGCAGTGTGCATCTCTCCTGAGACGGGACAGTCACGAAGCGGAGAGCAAGATCTTGATACTGTACAGAGATTGTCATTAAGTTCGAAAAGGACCAAGGAGGACTTCTGAAGTGTCCTCCAAGGTGTTTGCGCAAATAAGACGTTATCAGCGCTTGCGCAAACACGTTCACTTCAACAAGGTCTTGCCGTCTCTTGCTCTTGTCGTCGACTTTCATTCTTCAATTGGCCTTCTAACCGACACTTGCGTCTCAACTATCACGTTCATACTGTCGACATCATGACGGAGCAGCACCCGTACGTTGCTGCCCCGCAGACGCCCAAACCAAGTCAAGCGGATGCAAGACCCTTCCGTGAGCAAGAAAACCCAATTCGGACGGCATCACTGCTCTCCATGGTGACCATGATGTGGCTTCAGCCACTGATCTCGCTCGGTGCCAAGCGTGCTTTAGAGCGGGAAGACGTGTGGGCCCAGTGCCCGGAAGACACGTGCCAAGAACTTCGAGTACGGTTCGATGAAGAGCTTCAACTTGTTAACAGTAGAGCAAGAACTCCACCACTTGGGGTTCCACGCGTGGCAATGGCTCTCATCAAGACCTTCCGACGCGACATTGTCGTCGTCGTCGCTAGTGATCTGGTGTTTATTGCTGGATCAGCGCTGCTCTCCTTCTTTGTTGAATCCATCCTGGAGTACCTGAACGACCGTGAGAATGTCTTCGGCATCACAAACGGATATGTCTTGGTGGTGTTGCTGTCGATTGTGGCACTCGTTGCCATGATGTGCTTTAACTTTGCGTGGTTCATCTCGTCACGTGTGGGCGTCAATATGCGCTCACTGCTGATGGATGCAGTGTATCGCAAGTCGCTGCGCCTCTCGAGCGAGGCGCGTCAAAGGTATACGTCGGGTGAGATCATGACGGTCGTAAGTGTCGATATTGACCGCGTCTTCAACGGCATGATGAACGGACCCTGGGTATTTCTTGCTCCTGTTGGCTTTGCTGTTACATTGGTGCTTATTGGTGTGCTTTTCGATCCCCTTGCTGCTCTCGCTGGGCTGGTATTGCTCATCGTGGTGTTGACAACGTCATTCAGCTTGGCCAAGCGAATCGGCAGAGCGCGGCGCGAACTTCTGCCGGTGACTGAAGAGCGACTTCGGGTGACATCTGAGGCACTTCAAGGCATTCGAGTCACCAAGTTATATGCATGGAACGAGTCGGTAGCAACTCGTGTGGAGCGCATTCGCCGTGAAGAAGTGCGACGATATCGCCGCTTTCACTTTCTGCAGATACTTAACTCGGCGCTGCTCTTCCTGATGCCTACGTTTCTGGCTGGTGTCACGGTGGGCGTGCACGTCATTTACAAAGGTAGTTTCACCGTCATCCAAGCGTTTACGCTAGTCGCTGTTATCAATGTGAGCCGACAGGGTGTCAATGCATTTCCGTTGGGGATCGCTGATCTGTCGCAGACGGCTGTAGCCTGCCAAAGAATTGATGAGTTCTTGGACAGCGACGAGCTTGAGGTCGTCACGACAGCCGACATCGCTGGCCGCGTTAAAGCTGATAACGATCTCGCATTGAACCCGAAAGGAACTATCGTGGTCGAGGATGCTCAATTTTGCTGGCCAGCGTCCAAGACTTCACCAGATCACCATATTGGCGAGGCTTTCACATGTGATGTTTTTGCAGGAAAGGGATTCACTTTTGAGAGCATCAATATGCACATCGATGCGGGCTCACTTGTCATGATCGTTGGCACTGTTGGGTCAGGAAAATCAAGCTTGCTGCAGGCTCTACTTGGAGAGATGCAGATGATTGGTGGCCACGCTGAAATTCACGGAGATATTTCGTATGTGAGCCAAGAAGCGTGGATCCGAACGCTACTCTACGTGACAACATTGTCTTCGAAGGAAAGCTTGACAACGAACACTACGATAATGTGATCCAGGCTGCACAACTGACTCAAGATCTGTCTACGTTGCCAAGTGGAGATTGTACGGAAATCGGAGAGCGAGGCATAAACTTGAGCGGTGGCCAGAAAGCACGTGTGAGCGTTGCTCGAGCACTCTACAAAAATCGTCAGATATCCTGATGCTAGACGACCCGTTGAGTGCTGTGGACCCCCACGTGGCTCACGCGATTTTTGAGCAGTGCATTTTGGGCCTTTCCAAAGACAAAACCCGAGTTCTTGCTGTGAATAGCCACTACGAACTTCTTAAGCATGCCGACAAAATTGTGCTCGTTCAAAGCGGCCGCATTTCTGCTGAAGGCAGCTATGGTGACATGATCGCTCGGTTTCCGGAGCTATCGATCGGAGACAAGTCGACTGCAGGCATGGAAAACAACAGTGAGATGGGTGAAAATCCCCAGCAAACTCTTAAAGCAAGTGAAGAACGCGAAGACTTGGCACGGTCTTCTACTCGTGAAAATGAGGCGGATGGAGGAAAAACAACCAGCAACAAACTCGTGGAGAAAGAAGATCGCGTTAAAGGCAGGGTCACTGGGCACGTTTACAAGACCTATCTCGACGAGACGGGCTTGAGTGCATTTCTGGTCATCTTGATTGTCGTTGTGGGGTACTCCGTGAGCCAAGGTCTTCTTGTCGTTGTGAATTGGTGGCAAGCTTATTGGGCCAATAGTATGCGCGTCAACTCCTCCTCCTATTCGGCCTCGTGGTTTGGGCTCTGGTACTTTGGCTTCATCGCTTTTGGAGCGGTAGCGACCGTATGCCGCAGTGTGGTAGTGATGCAACTGCTGCTTCGAAGCTCGAAGAATCTACACGACGAGCTCTTTCGACGCGTCCTCGCTGCTCCAGTGAACACGTATTTTGACGTGACACCAGTAGGACGAATCCTGAATCGCTTCTCGAATGACCTGGACCAAATGGACTCCTTGCTTCCCCAACAGTGGCAGAACTTTGTGCAGAACATCTCGCTGAGTGTGGGTGGCTTTATCGTGTGCGCGTTAGCGTCTTATTGATCGGACTTTCGTACGTGCCCGTGGTCGTAGCTCTCGTCGTCACGGGAGTGTACTTCAAAATCCTCGCGGGAGATCAAGCGACTTGAGGGAATTTCGCGCTCACCCGTGTACAATTTGCTCGCTGAGACGCTTAACGGCTTACAAACGATCCGAGCATTCAAAATGCAGACAACATTCGAAGAGCTCAACGCACGCGCCGTCGACGAGAATGCTTCGTTCTTCTTCATTTATTGGGCGGCAGGCCGGTGGCTGGCTGTGCGTCTCGACGCACTGTCCGTCGTGGTCATCTTTGTAGTCGCTCTCTATTTGGTGGCGACAAAGGCCAACTCGGCATATTGCTCTCGGGTATTTCGCTCGTCTACGCTCTTCAGCTGACGTCGATGGTCCAGTCGTCGGTGCGTGATGTGGATCGCACAGACAACGCCATGACCAGCGTCGAGCGCATTTTGCACTTCCGTGACATCCCTCAGGAGAAAGACTCACCTGACTGCCCACCGATCGACAGCGCACTGTGGCCATCGCAGGGTGCCATCACGTTCGGCAATCTTTATCTAAAGTACCGACCAGAGCTACCCTTCGTGCTGAAAGGTGTCAACATGACTATCGCTGGTGGTGACAAGGTGGGCATTTGCGGACGCACTGGTGCAGGAAAAGCTCGCTCATGATCGCGCTCTTCCGCATCTGCGAGTTCGACAGCGGGACGATCAGCATCGACGGCACCGACATTCGGAAGCTGCGGTTAACTGATCTGCGACGCAGCCTCGCCATCATCCCTCAAGACCCTGTGCTTTTCAGCGGGTCGTTGCGTGACAACCTCGACCCGTTCGGTGACTACTCGGACTCGGACGTCTGGACCGTCTTGAAGCACGTTCATCTGTCCGATGCAGTGGCGTCATGGGGCGCTGGACTCCAGTTCGTCATCTCTGAGAAGGGCGACAACCTGTCCGTCGGACAGCGACAATTGCTGTGCATCGGCCGCGCCTTGCTCAAGAACAGCAAGATCGTCGTGCTGGACGAGGCCACCGCCAACGTGGACACTGCGACGGACAAGCTCATCCAGAAGACCATCCGGGAGACGCTCCAGCATCGAACTGTCCTCATCATCGCACACCGTGTCCACACCATCCTGCACTGCGACCACATCGCCGTCATGGCGAACGGCCAAGTGGTCGAGTTCAACTCGCCCAACACGCTGCTCGCCCAACCAACCTCCATCTTCTCCTCCCTCGCACAGCGCTCCAGTCATCAGTAAACAAAACCACACACAAACAAACAAAAAGTACACTCGAATGAAAACATGTCCAACTTCAAACTGTCCACCTTCATGTCGCACTGAAAACGTCCACCCTCTCAATCTGGTACTGTACCCTTTTTGTGGCACAACGACCGGCCTCCATCCAATTTTCCATTGGAGCTCCTCGTCATTGTGTCATTCCTCGACCCAGTCCGTCATGATGCCCAAGACTTCGAGCACTGCCGTTGCAATGCCGTCCATTGCTAAGAAGCGCAAGGCGTCAGATGCCTCAACGCTGCAGGTGCATCGCTGCCGCTTCGTGGATTGGTTGCCCGCCGCCATCCACGCGCTGGCCTTCAATGCTCGTGGGGACCAGTTGGCCGTGGCTCGTGCCAACGGCGACGTGGAGCTCTGGCAAATCGGAGCCAAGTGGCACCTCAAGTTCGTCGTGGCCGGTTCCAACCAAAGCCAAGTGTCGGCCCTGTGCTGGTCACCCGAAAGCGACCGACTGTTTGTGGCGTCACTGGACGCAACACTGTGGGAAGTGGATTTCCAATTGCTGGCGAAGAAGAACGTGGTGGACTCCAATGGAGGACCCATCTGGAGTATGGTCATGGACGGAGACGCCCACCAATTGGCCGTGGGCTGCGAGGACGGCCGCGTCCGCCTCTTCTCGTTCGAGAACGACCAACTCTTTTTCCGCAAGAGTTTTGTGACCACAAGCGGACGCGTCGTGTCCTTGGCGTGGCACAGCAAGGCGCACAAGATTTTCTCCGGTAGCGAGGCCGGCGTCATTTACTGCTGGAACGCCGTCACGGGCCGCAACGAGTCGAGGATCACGTTGGAGAGTTTGGCCAAGCACAAGTCGGTCGTGTGGACGCTCGTGGTGTTGGACGACTTGACGCTCGTGAGTGGCGACTCGTCCGGAAATTTGAGCTTCTGGAACGCCCCCACGGGGACACTATTGCAGAAGTTCTCACATCTGACGGCGGACATTCTGGCGCTGTGTGTGGACGCGAGCAACAACACGTTGTTTGCTTCTGGGGTGGACAACCAGGTGGTGGAGTTTCGACGCTCAACGGCGGAGAGTGGCAATAGCACCTGGGCGTACTCGTACAGCCACCGTGCGCACAGTCATGATGTGCGTGCATTGGCCCTGTCATCGAAGACCAAGTCGCCGGTGCTGGTGTCGGGCGGCATTGACACTCAGCTCGTGTGGTACCGTGGAGACAGCTTTAACGTGCACCGTCCGTTCAAAATTGCGTCCATGCCGTACCGCCAGACCATTGCTCTCGCCAACGAGAAGCGTGTGCTCATGGTGCAGAAGTCGACCTCGCTGGATCTGTGGCGCTTGGCCACGCAGTCGGCTAGTACTGGCCAAATTACTCAGAGGCACAAGCTACTGCTGGAACTTCAGCTGGGCGATGCGCTCAATCTGTCGTGCTCGGCGCTTGCCCCCAACTCTAGTTTTCTGGCTTGCTCGACGACGAAGGAGCTCAAGCTGTTTGCACTGGATGCTGAGCAGGATTACCAACCCCGCAAGATCACAAGCCTGCCGGGTAGTGCTACTGGATCGGCACGTGTGCTCGCATTTTCACCCGACTCGACCCGCTTGGTGGTCGCGTCTTCGTCGCACCAGATTCGCGTGCTGGACCTCACGAAGATGGAGCTGCTCAAGACGTTCAATGTTGCTACGCCCGCTCCTGCAGGAGAGGAGGACGCCAGCGTGCAGTCTCCGATTGTGTCGCTGAGTATCTCGTCGGATGGTCAGTGGCTGGCCACGGGTGACGCGTCTAACAACCTCGCTATCTACAATTTGGACTCGATGCAGTTCTACTGCCACCTGCCTCGCCCTAGTGAGATGCACACCAGTATTGGCTTCAACCCGTCGGGCAAGACGCTGGTGGCGACTCTAGTGTCGAACAGCTTCGTGTGCTACGACGTGGAGACTAAGGGCCTCTCCGACTGGTACCGTCAGACCCATGAGCAGTTCCCGAAGGAGCTTGTGGAAGGCCGGAATATCAAGGGCATGACGTTCGACCCAGCTAACCCGGACTTCCTGTACCTCTACTCCCAGGCGAGTCTGTACCAGATCAACATGAGCAAGCAGCCGGATGGTCCTGCAAAGAACCCTCCCAAGAAGTCCCGTCGTAGTCGCGCCATGAGTGTTGGCACTGAATCCGACAGCAAGAACGCTGCGGAAGGCGACCTTGTGGACCTTGAGGATGGCTTCTGCCGTGTGATTAACCGCTACCGTCCGCTCTCGTTCGTGGACTTTGTCGCGGAGAACGAGATGATCATCGTAGAGACCCCGTGGCTGAAGGTGCTGAGCCGCCTGCCGGGTGCCCTCCACCGTCATAAGTATGGAAAGTAAATAGATTGCACGTTGTCTTTTTATCATTCGAGTCGTTTATCGTATCGCTCAGCTCTACATGTGAGCACATGTTGAGCTTAGTTCGAGTCGTCAACTCTACCAGTGACTTTCACGTTTCTTCCTGAGAGATCCTGCCATTGCTTGTCTCCACAGTCATATTGACAGCAGTGCATTCGCCGCTTCTTGTCAAAGCCGACGACGGTGCAGTTGTACCAGCAATCGTATCTGCAAGCAAAGCAAACAATGGTAAGAAGCCTAGCAAAGTCTTCACCAAAGCAAGAAGACAAACCCACCGAAATTTGTACACGCTCAGCTCCAAGCCAATGTCACGCATAGAATTGGAGATCATGTTCATGCGACTGCATTGTCCTGAACCTGTTTCCACGGTAGTTGGGAGCGATGACGACAACGGTGATGTCGTTCGTTTATCCTTACGCACAATGGTGTTGCTGTACGGGGACTCTGAGCGGAATTTCTTCAAAGCTTTCAGGCCTTTGTGTCCTTGGCGCAGAATAGGGATTGACGGTGCTGAGGGTGACGGAGATGAGTGACTATCTGCTTGGTTGTTGGCATTAGATGATGGCCTAGAAGAAAGGTTTCGCGTGGAGTAATGCCGTGAGCTGTTGTTGGAAGAGCATGTTTCACTCGGTCGATTATGGTCTGCTGTTCTTGGTTTGCTGGCCGTCCTCGATTGCTGCGGTGTCGTCGGCTTTCGAGCAGCACTCGATATATATGGACTTAGTTTTCCATGCGCAGAGGTGGACATACGTCGGATTCTCGGTTCGGAGACACCAGTGCGTGGAATAGCTCCTATAGGAGGTCCACTGGCTCGTGCTTTCTCAATTTGACTATTACTTTGTTGTGGATGATCCTTGGTCTCTGGTGAGCTCTTGTTAGAAGATGGCCCTCCGTTGACTGTCGTGGCACGCTGTTGCTTCACCATATCCACCTCTAGCTCGATGCATCGGTCCAGCTCAGCATCACTATGATCATCAATTGCTTGTCCACAGATAGGGCAGGGATCTTCTTCGTTTCTACCAGAGTCTGCATCATTTTGCCATTCCCGCTATCTTGGCATTGATTCCCACCACTACTAGACAAGACTTCAAGCTGCCGCTCTAGCTCACGCTTTTCGGTTTGGATTTCCTGCAGAATGAGCTCCTGCGCCTTAGTTGCCAGCTCAAATCGTTGATTTTCAGCATTTTCATTAACGAACGCTGTGAATACCTCAGGTCTCGTTCTTGTTTCAGCACCTAGAGCTTTCAAATCGAGTCGCAGTTGATTTAATTGCAAGGACGATGTACTGGTGGAATGAGGTCGATCGCCATTTCCATTTCGTTGGGTTGGCGGGGTTGGCTGTGGTGCCAACAGCGCCATGATATCCTTCAGCTTTGTGGCTGCCGTACTGTTTGAAGCCGTTGCATCATCGGATACAACCCCCAGCAGGAGCTTTACGGAGTTGAGCAACGGTGCGGCGAAGCTTCTGGTTTTCAGCGATAAGACATGTCTTCTCCTTTGTCAATCGCGCAACTTGCTCTTCCAGCGCAGAAAGCTGCTCATGCGAGCTACTTTGCTTCAGCAGCAATCTCAATCGAGATATCTCTCGCTGTGCCTGTGCCAGCAAAATCGCATCGTCCACCAACTCGTTCACTTTCACCCGAACTGTCACGCACTTGGCTCGGTCAGCAAACTGAAGTGTAGAGATGGTCTCATCAAGAGCTGAATCGGACGGAGAGATCGTGGCAATCACAACAGTGCGTGTATTGCCCCCGAGACTGTCCTGAAGCAAGCGAGTCAACTTGGAATCACGATAGGGAATGTGGGTTCTACGGGGTTGACAAGCGCTGAAATTACGTTGCCAAGAGCTGACAGACTTTGGTTTATACTCGTCAACTCCTTGCTGCGATCACTCCCCATGACGACGTCCGTGTCCCATTTTTCGGAGCCTGCCAAATCCACAAGGTTGAGCTTCGCGCGGCGGATGATAGTTGTCGCGCTTTCCAGACCTCGAGACTCGACTTCGACTGAAAGCTGCAAAAGCGCGTGACTGCGACTGCTTTTTTCGTTGTACGTCGTTGCACGAATTGTCCGATTCCGATTTCCTGTCTTGAGCAACTGCAGTGTTTCCTGAACGCTTGTAACGCGAAACTCGGACAGCCCACTGACGTAAATCTGCTTTCCATTACCCTTGATCATTTCTCGGACGGCGAGAGGGTCTTTCATGTGCTGTTTATTTTCTTGGAGCAGGTCGTAGACATCATTGTTGTAGATCTGCATGTACGAGCAGTGCACAACACCAGCTGATCCGTGACGACTTATGGATCGAAGCTCTTCGAACAAGCTATCGATTGCTCGAGGAATGACACCCCAATTGGGAGAGCACTCTGGTGCCTCAGATGCTGGATTCATCAAATCAAGGTGGTGCTCTAGATCGTTGCCCCTGCACCAGCAACCATAACTTAGTAAGCATGCAATGAAAAACAGTTCACGTGCGCCTCATACTCACAGCATCGTATGGGTCTTTCCCGTTCCGGTTTGACCGTAGGCAAATATCGTGCAGTTAAACCCTTGAGCAACCTGCTGTACTCCATCACGGAGGTAGTTGAATACATCGGTTTGCTCGGCCTTCTCGTCAAAAACGTGATCATAGGAAAACCGAAGTTCTGCTTCGTGCTCAGCCTTCCTCTTGCAGACAAAAATTTGACCAGCTCCATCTACAGTCAAGGTTTGACTTGTGCGCACTGAAGACTGCAATTCGCGCTCATTTGGAGGCCGCACTCGAACCACCACTCGAACACGTTCAGAAGCTTCAAGAGCCTCGCCCATATTCACACCAGGAAGTGTACTTAGAGTCCTTCACTATCACTTGAATTAGCGATCGCATGACCGGAAATACTCCATCGCCAACACACACGCTCTTATCGAGCTATCTTTGCCGAGTTGAAAAAAATCGTACATGCATAAAGCTGTTTCTAGAACAGGTTTATGGTGATCAGCTTTTCAACGGGATTGCAAGTCTGACGCAACACTTTCCAACGCGTTGTCTCCGGTCCGAAAACGCTACCTTGAATGGAGCAAGTGCAACAATTTCATGAATACCTTCTACGCCAGCGAACGTATATTCGCAACCACAAGCAGACATTACAAGGCATGAGAAAATGCTGGAAGCTCGTACCGCGGACAGCCCCAACTGCTTTGAGCCGCGATGAGTACGAAGGGATGTACTCGACTTTGTTGTACGAAATGACGGTTTGTTGGGATGAGGAGGCAAATGATGCTGTGCTAGCCAAGATGTGGCAACGCGATGCGTCTTCATTTTCAGAACTCGACTACAATCGATTTTGCTGCTCCATCTTCTTCTTCGTGGAAATGGTACGTACAGCTACGGCACCAGTGATTGCACTTCTTACCAACGCTTTGCTCATTCTCATCGTGGCTTAGCGCAGTGGGTGCCCGAAATCACTCAGGAAGCGTACAACCACATTTTCAGCATCATTCACGCACTTTTGTCAGGTCAAGAGTTTTCGTCGTTGCCATCATTAACAGACTCGTCTGATCAATCGTTTAAGCCCACGCTTGAGAGCTTTAACGATGCACTTGACCACGAAAGAGATTTGGAAAGTATCAACCTGAACATCGGGAAGTCGATTTTATTCGATGCCAAGAAGTACTTTCAGCTTTTTGGCTCGCCCACGGCTACAATACAGGCGACCAACCTCAACTTTTTCAGTTGCAAGAGGACTCAGCGCGCACATCCTCTCTTCGAAGTGACATTCGTGAAGCCTACAATCGCCGGTACGGAGGTACCTCGTCAAAGTCTACAAAGTCTGGTTGTTCGAATCCAAAACTCCTTCGCCCAGCTTCATCACGCCAGCAATCTCAACTGACCATTCAAAACACTACCCACATCTCACCACCAAGACCTTCAAAACCATTGCCGATGGTGATCTTGACAGGGACAACAGTATTGAGGTCCCCGCCTAAGCCTGCGTTGTTGTCATGAATTAACGCGGAATCTCTTGCAAACGAGCAGAGTACATTGAATAAGAATATGATGTTAAATGCCCCTAATAGTTTGTCGGTTTAAGAGTATGATGTTAAATGCCCCTAATAGTTTGTCGGTTTAACTAGATGCCACTCAAGGCTAAATGCTAGTGGGAGTCCTGAGGAATCGAGGCAATGGTGGAGCATCTCGGATGAGGTGAACATTTGATGGAGCAATGACACGCAAGCGTTCATCGTCGGCAGGATTTTGCCTGTGAACAGGGTGTTCGAACTGCATTATTAGGAGACAGCGACACCGGAGCACAAAACGCCGTTGGGGGCACTCCACAACATATACCATCAGTTTGAGAATAAGAGTTATAGAAGTCATGCACGCTGCACCATCTAAAGACTGCAGCTTGGACGTTTTGGGTGCAAGTCGGTGTTGAGGACACAGAAAACCTAGAATATCATTATCACCGCGGAACGTCGTTATCTCTCCTTCATTATAAACAACGATGTATTCTTCTAGAGACTGTCAGCAGACCTGATGGCTTCCGTCCTTGATGCTAGGTGCATGATAACTTTGTGTATTCGGAATGTTTGGCGTGTCATGTTTCCGTGACCAGCTCTTGATTATGTGCAGCTTCTTCAAAACGCGCTGGTTTCGGGACGACAAAAGCAAATGACGGTTTTTCCGATGTTGTAACACTTCGCCAAGACCAGCAAGTTCCTTCGCTGGAAAAGTGCTGCGAACGAAAGGAGTTGAAGCCATCGCCTCAACGTAGAGCTCATTGATGTAGAGTGATAGTTCGTAGAGTTGACCCTACGATATTAAAGACGATTAGTTGTAAGAAAAAAACGCATCATACAAACAAACTTACCACGAGCAAGTGGTTGGCGTCGGTAGCTTCTTCGTAGCAACTCTCTATTTTCTCCAGAGCTGCTTGCAACTCATCACAGGACCGCATGGGTGGCGCTACCAGAAGAGTCGCAAAAATGGTCTTTTGCACATCCTTGAGTGTCTTTACCCAAGACGCTAGCTTCGGTCCGTAGCCGACTATCTCCTCCATTCTGGGGTTAGTTGGCCAGCACAATCCTTTGGCGTTAGCTGATTGAGGATAGAGATGCCACAGGATGAAGTTACGCAATCCCGTCACACCTATCACGGCCAAGAACCATGAGTTCAGGAAGGTCAAAGACGATGTCACTGATGTTGAAACTGTGAGAGCGCTGCGAACACCATTTGCACACAGCAAAACTAGTAATATAGACATTGGTTAGTTGATGAACCACTACAGAGCACTCGGAGGACGACCATCATCTTACCAAAAACACCGTTGGCGACAAGCATCCAGTCGACCATCATGGCTAAGAAGGAAGAGGATACGCAGCGATACGGGCATCTCCACGTTCGCCATATTGCCATACTCACCACGACAAAAAGAAGAGGCTTCCTTGCACACCCTGGTTTGTTTTTGAGAATGCTGGTGATCTCATAACGGAGAAGACGAGGAGCAAAGACAGCTTCATCAAGCACATCTGCACCGGCATCTCCACCGAGTGTCTTCGGAACGACGCGTATTGAGGCATGTACAATTCGAGATAAGTATCCGAAGTACCCAGCACAAACTCCAACTCTTTTGCTCGCGTGAGCCGCTCATGATTCTCGACACTTGACTGAATAAGTGATTCACGAATACGGCGTCGCAAAAACCACGGCAACCCCACAAAAACTTCCTCCAAGACCACAAGTCACCACCACCACCGCCATAGCATGATGAGGGCCCCCACAAACCCCCATTCCCGTGGGATCCACCGACACCATGCCATCCGCATTGCAGTTCACTAATCTTAGCACAGCCAGGCCCACGGGCACGTACAAGAGCTGCAGCACCTGCAGCAGCACGTTCTCCCAGACCACATTTTGCAGCAGGTAGTCACTTCTCCCTCGTACGTACCAGAATCTCTTAGCTGCTTGGAGTGCGATCACTCCGCTCCAAGGGACGAGTGCCCACACCAAAGCGTAGACCCAGTAGCCATCCATCTCCCCACAGTGAGAAGGACTGCGAGGTCGCCCCCATCGCTGCTCCGGTCGCTCGGAAGCTGAAAAAGTCGAGATTGAAGGCGTTCGTCCAGCGAGTGGCTTTGAGCCACTGCGCAGGCCACGGCCACGGCTGGGAGAGCTGCCACATGAGCGCGAAGAGCTGCACGCCATCCGTGAGCGCAATCGCCTTCTCGAGCCAGAAGCGGCACACTTGACGACGTCTTGCTGGCACCACCAACTGCAGGCTCCAGTACTCGCCATTGTGCTCGTCGACGGAGTCATAAGGGACATCTCGCTGAGGAATGACCACTTCCTTCCCCATACTGCACTCTATTCGTGGTAAAATAGAAATGTAAATGTAGAAAAGGCAACTATTGCTGACCATCACTCCTGACGGACTTCAAATTCGTGTGTGGCGTGGCACACACCAACGGGTGGAGCAGGATGAGTGCGTTGCCAAGAGGTACGTTAAGGTGGCGTGGGTGTGAGGC
This sequence comes from Phytophthora constricta, assembly GCA_011947335.1. Classification (NCBI taxonomy): domain Eukaryota; phylum Oomycota; class Peronosporomycetes; order Peronosporales; family Peronosporaceae; genus Phytophthora; species Phytophthora constricta. The sequence goes on from JAAVTI010000321.1 coordinate 126,866, forward strand.
TCGAGGTGCTTATCTGACGTATGTTGTTACTATAGGAGCGGTCGAGAAGCTGCTGCGAGAGGTGGTGGGCGACGACACGCCCATTTCAAGGAGACGATCGACTGGGTCAACGAGTGCGCAGGAGGTGGCCAAGAAACTTTTCACGGTCTCCGTTAGGCTGATTTGGGGGTGCTAATTGCTGCCGTAATTGCAGAATTCTTGCAACAAGTTGGACAGGAGGCCAATACCATCGCGGAGGATGCTGCCACCAAGGAGAACTACCGTATTTCTCAAGAGCACGTAATGGCAGCGCTTGAGGTGGGGAGTTGGTCGCTGCAAAAGTGGAGTTTTGACAGGGTGCTGAGTGACACCTGTTTGAGCTGCACAGAACCTTGGGATGCTACGCTACGCCGCAGAAATTAAGGAGCAGCAAGGATCAGTGGGGCAGGAGACACAGGTGAGTATAACATTCAAGTTTCGTGCATTACTTTTTAAGAGACTCATGCACGCTGTGACTGCACAGAAGAAAAAGCGGCGGACAGCTTCTCGCAAGGCGGATACGACAACCTCACGCGAAGAGTTATTGGCTGAACAAAACGCTCTGTTCAAGCAAGCCTCAGTAAAGGCGACCAAGGAGGGATGGTAGGTAGCAGCAACACGGCTTTAAAGGCATATCAATATGGGCAGAACAAGATCTACCTAGCGGTTTATCGGATAGCAGTACAAGTGCAATCTATTTGTTCCATGAATCTAGCGGCACTCCTGCACATCGTGTCGAAATCCAAACTTTGGACAGTTGCCGTGCCTTACTCAAACTCGACAACAACCGCGCGGTGATCGGACGCATATACCGGACTGGACGAATGAAGCATCCCAACATCGTCCGGATTGTCCTTGGTGTCCTCTGTTGGCGCCTGACCAATGATCTGGCACTCTTTGACGTCACCTTCACCACGATACAGAACGAAGTCGATCCGCTTGGACGGGTTGTCGCTGGGGAACGTAAATTTGTGCCGACGATCCTCCGTGTCCGTTGAGCGAGGAATAGCCTCCTCATGAACCTCAAGCCATGCATCCTTCATGTCAGTAGTCTGGCCAAGCAGCTCCGCTTCACCCCGAAGGAAGCGAATGCCAAGTGAATCCGGCTCTGAATTTAGATCTCCGAGCAAGACCTGGGTTTTCCCCTTGCCTTGCTGCATGTACTCCCAGATCTCGACCTTCGTCTGCTCTCGAGATCGCTCACTCAATGACAAATGAGCCACATAGACATCGACTTGTCCCCATTGCGGAAAGTCAATCACAGCGTGAAGGCACAATCGCTGGTGCGAGTCATTTGGATCATTCGGATCACGGCTCAGCAGCAAGTAGTCCGTCGCGACAATCGGGTGCTTGGAAAGATAGCCGGCCCTTCCTCGATACGCTCGTAGGGCGTCCTCGAGTTCAGATAGCTCATCGCTGCTTGATACACAAACTGATACCCCGGGAGTCGATCCGCGAGGTGCTTCACCTGCGCGTGGTTGCCTGGCTCCCCAAAGACGCCGTCATACCGCACCTCTTGGAACCCAACAATGTCAGCCCGAGACTCTTTCACGAACGTCACAAGATGGTCCAGTCGCTTCGTGTACTGACTCCACCGCTTCGCCGCGCCATAGACGTCACCCGAGGGATTGGTGTTCCAGACGTTGTACGACAAAATACGCGGTCCGTTCGCCGCCGAACACTCGGTCTCGCCTTCCAGGCCGCACTCCGCCTCTTCCTCCATCTCGGCATCACCCCGTCGCTCCAACGGCGCGAACGTATGCTGTAGCACATTGTGCTCTCCGTCGCGATCCAACGCCACTACGAAGCGATGCCTCACATTGAACTTAACGTCTTCCAGCGTCAAGTAAAAATTGTACCCGAAGGTCACGTGGCTCGTGAAGCGGTACGTCTGTCCATGGACGTCCATCGAGTCCTGCAGGATCCTCATCTCGGACCCGCCATTGTCACCCGTTACCTTCAGCGGAAACACCGTCGCTTGGACCAATCTGATCTGTGACGACGCGTGAACATTGGCGTGGCTCTTGATGGCCGCCACTGCAGCTTGGAACGCCGCTTGGACACCGGGATCCGCCTCGAGAGCTTCAGGGAAAATGGGGTCGAGCAGCACGCTTCCATACAGCAATGTGTTGGCGTTTTGCTGGTCTTTTGCAGCTGGAAGAGGTCGATCGCCTCGAAGTTCTGGCGAGGCAGGTGGATTCCCCGGAGCGGACGCCAGGAATCTGCCCGTGAACCGAGCGCCGTGGGGCAGCGGCGGCCAGAAATCCCATCGCGGGAGCGAGTCGGAGGACTGGCGGTGCGCTTCAGAGGAATGGGACGTGACGGAGGCGGCGACGAGAACCGCCGTGCACAGCGCCAGCAGCTGCAGCAAAGGGATCGACATGGCAGAGAAGACGGAGCTGCTCGCTTGTTACACGAGTGCCACACCAGAGTTGGGCTGGGTATTTAGGACCAGATTGTGTGGCCCACGCCGGATTAGTCGCCATTTTGTATCGTGCTACGGATCGTTCTTAGATTTTGGTCACTTGCAGTTTGCAGACCGGGCCGAGCAAGTGCGTGGCATTTCAGGCAATTTTTTAGCCTGCTAATGGTGCCTTGGCCACGGTGCTAGAAATTGCGTTAGGATGCAAGACATTTCATAAGGTTCTCATGATTGAACTTCAAAAATGGAGCAAGCTTTAGAGTGTTATACACCGAGCCGAGGTGCTCACAGCGCAACAACATCGTCAACAACAACATCAACAACTTCAACGCAAGGCGACAGCACTGCCGGACTAGTTTCGTATAAAAAATGTTACCACATAGAGTGACTTTTAGCGAATCACGAGTTGCACACCGAGTTGCGTGCCTGGCCGATATTTTCACAATACTTGTCAGGCAATTCCCAGGTTTCAAATACCTCCGTCGTCCTTATTATAGAAGCATGCCCCATTGAGTTGAAGTGCACGATCTAGCTAGAAACCCTGGAATTGGTATTAGCAACCGTTTGAAAGCATACACAGCAGCGGTGACACCGCAGTGTTCACTTCAGTCTTCCCGCACCTCTGAATCATGGCTCCATGTGAGTCAATGCCATGATGTCGTATTGATTCGCTCCATGTGTATCCGTGATGTGATCATGACGGAAGAGGTGAAGTCGGACGGCTTCTTGCGTTGCTTCTTCTTGCCACGCAGATGGAGGAAGATGCATGACCCTTGTCTGAATCTTCTTCTCTGCCGAGCACCTCACAAACTTGGCAAAGGGCCTCAAGGTTAGAGCAGGCTCGGCGTCGAGGTTATACATGTATTCTGTGTGCAAGCGGCACTACTGGAGATTTAAAATGGGGCATTTCGTCCTTTATATGCACAAATTAGCATCATTTGTGTCTTTGAAGGTGTCTACTTGTTGAAGCTGAGGACTTGTAATGGCCACGTTGCTCGAACTCGCCAGCCTAAGACAGCAAGATGTTGGGCTTGTCATTTTGCTGCCGTTGCTGACGGAGCACGCACCGCCTCTCCTCGCTGTCACATGGCCCATCGCTTCAATATCGCTTATGAAGCGTTTTATGGATCGCTTAGTGTCACCACTTCAGCTTCGCGACGACTACAGTGTTCCAGTTGAAACGCCGTTTGCAACGAGGCTTCGTCTCTGCCGGCGCAAGCGGTAAACGATCTGTCGTCGCTCGCCAGGTGGTTGGTTGCTTGGCGACAAACTCAGGCTGCTTCGTCAACGGATCTGTCGTAAGCGCAGCCTGTCACGGCCGTGGCGTCGAAAATGGTCGCGAGCGGACGGCCGCACACGTGCCTTCTGGCAAATGGTATCGCCGTGCTGGGCACTTTCACGAGCCGACCACAATCAATGGGCAATGCGCCGATGGAGAGAATGCATCGTATCTTGCGAGGCCATTTGGGCAGCCTCAAATGATTGTGTGAACATAATGTTCTCCATTGTTTTACACCGGGAAGGAGGCGTGATCGGGCGTGATCCGATCTCGTCTCTTCAAAGACGGGCGCCGCCGCATGCATGGTAACTGAAAGCACGGACCTCGTGAAATTTTTGCCATCTTGGCTTGACTCGTGATGGCACCTGCTGACAAACTCGCAGGCGAGATGCTGGCATGGCTTTGCCGATGCTCTCGAATAGCCATCACCACCGCATCGTATATCACTCTCCCAGACAATCGAATCAGCCTGCATCTCCAAAATTGCTGCGTGATGGCCAACCATCACGCTATGCTGCAGTTTGAAACCGCGGCAAACTTCAGCTTTGCGCCGCCATCTGAAGGATGAAGCCACCCGTGATGGCCTCGCTCGTTGGACATCTCGCCGCAATGTCCATTTTCGATTCGATGCATCTGCCTCGAGAGCTTGTGGGTAATTTCCGCCCAAGTCTTATGAACCGCTCGCTTCCAGCTGGCCCGTTTCGAAAGCAGCTGACCCGCTCTATGGATAAGCGGGCGCCGCGGTTTGTCTGCAAACGACGTCATCATTCCCACCCGTCTCTCTCCACTTCACTATCCAGAATTGCTCAGAAACGAGGAAGCCAGTCGGGGCTCGAGACGCGCGTGTGATTGTCGGCCACAACCGAAAGTGCAGCGCCAAGCGGAGAGGTCTTTCGGTCTATTTGGTCTGTTTGGGATCGCTGCGAGCCATTTCTTGGACGTGGCCGGCCTGTCAACCCAGCTCGCTCGCGACAGCGGTACTTCACACACTTCACATAGTAAATCATATCAAATGAGGAGCGTGGCAGTCGTCGGACTGCTCTTCGCCATGACGGCAGCCGTCACGACCGCGACGTCGGGCACGACGTCGCTCTACAACATCAGCGAGCCGACGTACGGCACGTGCCGCCTCAAAGGCATCTCCACGTCCAGCGACAACTTCAAGTACTACGCGTCCGTGTCCAGCAAGGACAACACACTGAACGAGGCCTGCGCGCGCTGCATCACCGTGACGCGCGACGACGACAGCAGCAAGAGCACGACCGCCTTCGTGCTGGACGTGTGTGACGGCTGCGCGTCCGGCTCGCTGCAGCTGTCGGAGGACGCTCTAGCCGCGCTGGACATTGACACCACGAGCGAGAGCGTCTCGGTCTCGTACGAGTTTGACTCGTGCCCGACGTCCATGATGTCGGGCGACATCCAGGCCTGTCTCATGGAGGGCGCGTCCGCCACGTACGTGCCGCTGCAGCTCTACAACTCGCAGAAGGTGATTACGGGCGTGACGATCGACGGCGTGACGGCCACCAAGACGTCGTCCAGCTTCCTCTGGTCGGCCAACTCAGGCTCAAACAGCAGCTCGTGGTACAAGAGCGTGGACTTCTCGGTCTCGTCCGAGAACGGCGAGACGCTCAACAGCACGTTCGCGTTCAGCAGCACGTCGAGCTGCGCCACGTCCGAGTTCAGTTCAACACGGCGTCCACGGCGGACGGTGTCGACGGAAGCACCAGTTCGTCGTCCAGCTCGTCCTCGCTGGGCGTCATTGTGGGCGGAGTGGTCGGCGGAGTTGGTGCGTTGTTGATCATTGTAGGTTCAGTCATTCTGATACGACGTCGTAATCGGGCGTCCAAGGACAACCAAGACCCAGAGAACGATGTGGAGAACCAGTACTTGTCGCCGACGAACAAGCCGAGCGCGGCGGCTGCGATGAGCGCGCCCACGTTCCAGTCAGACCACAGT